>CAAKHF010002965.1:2451-15463 GCA_901007745.1 Hippocampus kuda
ACACCCAAATCTCCCCCCCCCCCCCCCCCCAACCCTAAAAAAAAAAATAAAAAAAAAGTTAAATTATTTGATATGTCTGTTTTGAATTTAACAGTCCACGATTCCGTCTCCCAGCTAGGAATGCTGTGTGCGGCTATTGTATTGAAAAACCTCCTCCATGTCATCGATTTATAATATTTAGCCCCTTAACATACAAATCGCAAGGATCCATTTTCCAACTTAAGGTAAGGGTCTTGGCCAAAGTTCAATAAATGTAATAATTTCTTTTTTTGCTGGAAGGACACCTAAGGGATCCCCACACACACTGGTGTCCAGTTGCGAGAAGTCATCCCTTTAGTGTGTCCTCGCTCTAACCCGCCATTGCATTCCACGCTTACAAGAACGAGGTGACGGCAGTTGACACAAGAGTGCGGTTTGCAGAACCACATGAAACAAATATTTCAACTCATGGCCTGATGACTTGGAACCGAACGCTAGACAAGATGAATGGCAGAGAACAGGGGAAGGCTTTCAGCATCCGTCACGGTGATAAGAGAGAGAAATGCGACTTCTCGCGAAGGTTAGATTGCGACGCGGCCAGCGTGAGAGTCACAAAGAGGGCAACGCTGTCAAAGTGCACCGCTCAGAAAAATCACAATCGGGTTTCCAAACTAATTTTCGGCCAGTGAGTCTAATCGTCCGTCAACTGCTGTCAGTGTGTTTGTAAAAAAAAAAAAAAATGGTGAAATGAACGATCTCAGGTTGCTCTTTCAGTGTTCATTTGTTCATGTCTTTGTTGTGCGTCAAACATTGTTCTGCGGCAAAGGTCCCAAGATGCGCAAGTGATACCCACCCAGAGGGGGTGCTGCGGCACCCGAGTGTGCATCATCAGTGGTGAAAATTGTTCATTTTTAATTCCAAAGCAAATGCTCATCCATTAGATGGCGGACGGTCCAACTATGTCAATGACGATATATCAATGTTTTTTTTTTTTTTTTTGTGCTAATGATTTTCCTTTCTGTCCTCTGCCCACATTGTTGTCAGATACATTGGCTTTGTCCCTCTTGCAAGCTTCACAGCCGTTGTTCGTAACCATCACCATCGATTTGCCGCACTTCAGGGTTAAAATTCTATGTGTTGCTTTGAAAAAGCTGAAAAAAAGAAGTTCATTCAAATTAGAGTTTACTTTTCCGAAATGATTTTTGAAAAAAAGATCACAAGTGTGACATTGTAAAAGAGAGACAAGCTGAGAAAGGTTTCTTCTCAGATGTGCATACAAAGGCTAAGCCAACACATGAAAACATTCTAAAAAGACAATTAAATAACACTTGCGGGCTCCAATTATCATTATTTCCAAGTTTGCCGTGAGATGTGATATGTGAAAATATGCGTTTTTGGAGGGTGATTAAATCATGGGTAGGGAAGTGGCTAGACCACTCCTGAGCAAGAAGCACACACTTCACCAGGAAATATCAGACACCAATCATGGAAAAAAAAAGAGCTTGAAGCAAATAAGCCGAAATTCATGAGTGAGTCTTTTTGGAGCTGTTTTTTAAATTTTTTTTTTACCACAGACATTTTTAATTCCAGAACAATAAAACGAGTGACACTGTTGAGGCCGTCGCAGAATTACAGAGGCACTTGAATGGATGTCGTCCCAAAGTCAAGACTTGACTTTGAAAGACAAAGAGCAGATGGTCGGCACGTCGTGTCGATTCCCATCTAACAAGTGAGAGCTCGAAATAGACCGTTGGCCGACACCTTAGCCTTGTTCTCACCAAATATTCCAGTTTGCCGCGGAACCCAAACATTGCCTGCAGTGATGCAGACTTTTATATATTTATTTTTCCTGCACCTGTTTTCGGCAGCCAGTTGTATAGGTGCCAGAAATAGACCAGCCATGGCAGAGACACAACACATTTGGATTATTATTATTATTATTTTTTGCATATGTGCTTGTTATGACAGCTGGCTCGATATTGTGTTTACAAGTGTTTGGTGATGGAGTATAGATATTGTATAGATGATGCTGCAGCATTTTTTACGAAGTACGAAAACCTGGCTGGCTGTGTCTGCATTCTCAGGTGGTTTATTATTTTCATTTGACATCTTAAAGCTACTGTTGGGTGGGGGGTAACAAACCGCTTTCTTGTTTAAGCGTGAAGTGCAAAGAAGTCAAGCGGGTCGATGATGCAATGATGTCCATGTCAAGTCCAAATCAAAGAAATGATCCCATGTCGTCAATTTAACCTCACAAGGGTCCGGCGCCGTTCAGATAATGGGGGCAATATCCACACTTGCATGCGCCACTCTGATTGGCTGTCACAATGTCATCGTCGTCTCTCCCGAGAACTCGGAGCCGCCGGCCACAAGAACGGTCATGAAACAGCTAAGCGTGTCTCTCTGTCTCTCGCTTGTCTTCAGACCTTCGCACCGCAATGATATTTTCAACATTGCCTAAGGTGATGCAGTGGGGTGACCCATTAGAAATGTACTTTATCCGCCAAAACAACTTAATTTGGCTCACTGATTTCACATGCCTCGGGCTGTTACCGCTGACTGGACGCCGTGACTCCTCACCTTTTCCTTCCTTTTTCAAACGGGACCATTTAACGCAAACTCACTTTGATTCACACCACTCTGCAGTACTTTCACCCTTTGGAATGCGAGGAGTCCGGGATTACATATACAGTATATTATCTCTCTCTCTCTCTCTCTCTCTCCATATATATATAATATATATATATATATATATATATATATATATATATATATATATATATATATATATATATATATATTAGAGGTGTCAAATTATCGCATTAGTTGCGATTAATTCATTACATCATATTTAGCGTGTTATTTTTTTTAATCGCGTTAGTCTAAATTTTAATCTCTGCCTTTATTGTTTCTGTAGGTGGGTTGCCTTTTTCAAATAGCCCTTTTTACGTGTCAAAACTAATGGAAACTAATGTCTCGTGGTTGAAACTAAAGGTTGCAGGTCGGACTTTGACGAGTCTGAAATACAGCAGAAAGTAAATGGCTAGGACTGCATCTGTCCAAGTCTGATGAAAAACAAGAAAATATTTTATAATGCCACTTTTTATCTTTTTATCTGCCTCAATAATGTAACGAATTTAAAATGAAAATAGGGGGGTTCTCAGTCATTTTAAAATGAGATTAAAATATAGATTAATTAGATTAATTAATTACACTCCATAATTAATCACACATTTTTTAATCGCTTGATAGCACTAATTATATATATACACACAACAAATCACAAATCTGTGAAGCAGTTAAGTAAGTAAATGGTCAATGGCTGTCTTTTGTATCGCACCCCGGGCACTGTTACCTCATTCCCCGAAATAGGGAGTTCAGTATCTTGCTCAAGGATACTTTTGACAGTTGCGATGGCCAGGGATAGAACCGGCAACCTCCATGCCGCTCCCAGTTAAAGGCATAACTGTGGTTCATGCTGTGCAGTTGTCCCCAGTGGATGCTGGAAACTCAGCCAAAGCGGTCTATGAAGGCACTGAATTCCATTGATAATGTAATTGCAATAAATATCGACCCTGCCTTTGACAAATAAATCACGTTGTTCCACACTCAAATCACGTCTAATTGGTCTGCCTGTGTGTATATTTGGCAGTTGTTAAGAGCTGGGAAAAAAGTCGATTCTATTTGTGCAGTCTTCACAATACTACATGAGCAGATCGCCGTCTGCGTCAGCTGATGCGTAACTCTATTTTTATAGCTGGTGTCTTCATGTACGCCTCACATGCAAATCTAAAGCGAGAAAACATGAAGACACCTCAATCTCTTTTCTGCAAGTAACTGTGAGCTTCATCCTCCCCCCCCCCCGCCCCCCAAATCACTCCTGAGAGAAGGGAGCTCGTTTGATGAAGAGGAGATCAGTCTCTGATTACAATCCCCTCACAATCCATTAGACACCGAGTCTAATCACTTCCTTTCATTCCGCCTCCCCCACATATTGATGTCCGCACGTGCCTTCCCCTTGGTGTCACTCTCAGGGGCAACGCAAACAACTCCTCCCATCTATTAGTCTGGTTTCTTCTTCCCTGACCACATGCCGGATAATCAGACAATCCTTTCGACATGACACGTGTCGGTCGGTCCGTGGGTCTATCTCTCTTGGATTTATCGATCGCTTCCCCACACGCACATATCCGTGCAACTAACCAAGGGAGAACAGCTGTGGCTGTTCTCTTAAATCAACACTTTCTCCGCTTGCGTCATTTTAATTGACACATGCTGATGCGTCTCGATTACAACTCAAGCGTCGCCATTTCAAACTGGTTCCTCGCTGCCTTTGTGCTTGTTGAAATTGATTGGACTTTTGAAATTGTCACAGTAAAAAAAAAAAAAAAAAAAAGGTTAGCTGATGCACTTTGGGAGGTTCTGATTAAAAACGGATGCAAAAAAATATTCATAATTAAGTTGCTGTCTTATCTGGTTTGCGGCGGGTGTTGCTCTCATGCAGACGGGGGTGAAATTACTTTGGAAAATAAACAAAATGAGGGAGAGGATGAGAGGGCAAGCGGAGAACAAGGAGGAAAAGCCCTGCAGTGCAATCTAATTAGTTGCCTCTGACAGACGAAATGGTATTCTGACATGTCATATGTCGCTGCATCAATTAACTGACCGTATACACACCCACACATTTTGGTTTTCATGTGTCATGGGGACTGTGTCGTAGTCTTCGACACACTTTTGTGGACAACGGCTTTAGCAGGCTTTGAGTGCATCATTGTCAGCTGCGGTCTTCACAAAGCCTCGGCCGCTGTTTCCAAAATGAAGTGTAGCATAGAAAGCGCGCTCGCGCACTTTGTCCCAACACTTAACAAACACACACCACTCCAAAAATAAAAGTGCCACTCGCTGAACCTGCATTGAATAAAATTTTCATTGACATTGTTTTGCACTCTTCCAATTGCGTTTTCCTTCTCCTGGCCGGCTTTAATTGTAGCATTAAAACCATTTCTGATTTGGCCAGTAAACATTTTACACCCTCAAGCTTTGCAAAAGCCGATGAAATGATTCGCGTTTCCTCACTGTCTGTGAATCTTTTTTCCCTTGTGCCCTTGTGTGATGGTGCTGATGCCATTGTGGCTTCACAAGGAAATGACTCCACGGCACCAGTCCCTCATTATCCGTGGACGCCATTGCCCACCGTCACCCCAACAATGGCGGCTCCAAACTCAGGTTCACAGCTCAGGCTCGCTGAATAAACAGAACTCGTCTTCCCATCAGGCCACGAATCAAAATGCTGCGGCAGTTGAGAGACAAGAGACGCAGCCAATTTAGAAATTCCGAGAACGGATGAACAAAATGAATAGCATGCATGCACAGCGGGCCTCGCAGGCATGGGGCCCCCTGACACAAATTGCATTTGTATCACTCATCCCATCACATTTACAATGTGGCCTTCCGATTGGACTCGTGATAATTACAAGGATGAATTGAAACGTTATGGTACAATGAACTGAAACATGAAATGATGTTTGCTCGCAATACTTGAGCGGGATTTGAATGAGAACATTTCGCCTCTTGATTTAGGAAGCGAAGGTTGGGACTGTGAAATAGAAAAAAAAGAAAAGAACATTCATTAGCTTGTTTCTACTAATCGAGTATAAAATCGTATTTGCGTGTCAGCCGTCATAAAGGATTGCAATGAAATGAAGTTTATAACGACCCGTCGCTCATTGGTGAATGACACACAGACAGAAAGATTCCTTCGATTCTGTCTTGTCCAAATTAGTTCCCTTTTAGCGCCGGCTCGGCTCTCACCCCTCTCCATTTCTCCTCCGGGACACATTCGGCTCCACATTGGGGGCGTCGCTGCTTGCGGCCGTAGCTCACCGCGGTCGCGGCTCCTTGCGGTCGTGGCATCGTAGACGAGACGAGAAAGGCTTATGGTGCTGACATTCTCCGCTCCATAAAAAACAAGGCTGTTGTAAACACGCTGCCACTAAAGGAGCAAAACAAGTGCTGATAGTCTTCGGCAAACAATGTCACGGCACAAAATACTGAAAACAGTCCACACCGGGTTTACATGAAACACAATGAACATTAAATGACAAAAAAAAAAAAGGGTCAAAAAGCATTAAGAATATTGGCTGCATTGTTGTAACAGGTTGGCACTTGCCATCTTGAAGTCACCTTTTCTGATAAAATGATGCAACCATACAGTAGTCAAGGTCCCTACGAATTTTTTCACGATTCTGAGCATTCACACAAACTCCCTGGTCCTAGTTTGTTTATTTTATTTTCGCACATTAAGCATAATTAAAGAAGTCTCAATACACGGTGTCCACTAATAAGTAATGCAAAACATGTAATTCAATAAAACACAAACATTTCTAATCAGCTGACCTCTGAAAGAGCCTCATTTAAGGCGCTACGCCCTTGTTTGGATATCGGGGATGGAACGGTTGGCGGCGTGTCGACTGCAGTGTGTCAATGTATGCTTCAAACTGCCGTAGAACAAACTGAGTGTTCACCCTCGCTTGCGCTACTGAAACTAAGGCAAGTGGGAATGGTGTGGTGTCCTGTTCGGAGATGAAACTGGTGGGAAAATGAAGTCACGAGGGTAGAAATGCAGCATGTGCGTGTGGTGCGCGCCAGTGTGCGCAGAGAGGTTGAGATCGGTACACGATTGCTTGTGCGCGCAGCATAGATGGAAATTTGGCCATAGAAGCAGGGAATAGATGGTATAGAACACCATTTCTTATCCTGAGTACGGGGCTGACAGAAATGCCCAATTCTGGTTTCCACAAGTTTAAAGAAATTGTCGAAGCTGCAATGACATTGAGTGTCTTAACTAGCATGTCAAATGTGATGTATTTATTCATCTCGCAAATGACTCCAATTTCTGTCAGGTAAAAGATCATGTCGCTCTCCATCCCTATTTGAGTGATCGGTGAAGGACTGCCGTCCAGACGAGCCTCAATATCAACTGTCTTATTGCTTCAAATAACAGCCTCGGGCATGAGCACGGAAGTATCTCTCCGAATGAAAAACTCCTTTGAGGAAATGCGTTTATGTCCAAAGCGAAGAACAAACGACGCCTCTTGTTATTTGCTTGTGCGGGCACGTGCCAGTAGACGTTTGATTCCTTTTCTCCTTGTTCGGGCTTTGCCCTCTCAATTCTTCAAAACCAACTCTTGAGCCATCACCCTCAACAACGCAGTGCCCGTCTCATTATTTCACTCTCCAGCTCTCAAGAATTGATGTTTTAAGGTCATACCGCATGGGACGAAAATGGTCACAGACTGGGTTGATTACTCCGCCGCTTCACTGCACTCGCCCGGCAAATCGTTTATTTGTAGAGTTGGCCGTGATAAATGACAGTTTCTTCCATCTCGCCATCCGTAGTCACGCCCGCCATCACTCCCATTTGTCTAAACGTCCTTACCCATCCCTCGCCTTCACACGTGTCCAATTGTGGGATACGTTTGAGGAAACGATTCAATTACGGGCCATAGTTGTTAAGAGAATAAAAATGCCAACAGTCAAAAGTGTCACTCCCTATCAGGATAAACCTTCTTGGATTCTGCATGTGAGCCAGAGACCCTCATCTCCGTCTCTATCTGTCGTGTAACGGCTCCGTTAAGAAAAAAAAACAACACCACCACCACATTTTGTACAGCAACACATAGCTCTCTCTCTGCATGTGCAGTCTTGCATTATTTTGCACTTGGATGCTTGTTTGGGGGATTCTTGATGCCATCTGCCCGAGACTGACTGAGAAGGAAACAACTCCAAAAGCATGAATTTCCTAAAATATATGACACGAGAACCCGGCGTGTGATTTGACTGAACGAACAGCCTCTCGACTTTCATTTTGCATGTGCTCCTAGCAGATGGTCATCAGACCTCTGGCCCACAGATGAAGTCCCATCAGATGCTAAATGAAACATGATCGTGATTATGATGACCAGGGTAACTCTTGATGCGGCGCATTAGTGAGTCGGCTCCGTTTCCCTGGCGAGAAGCAGCAGACCTTATCCTCCGCCTTTCCCTCGATGGTAAATTCTAATGAAAAACGACATTGCAGAGAGCCTTATGCCACTGAAAAGGGGAAAATACGGATAGTATATTTTCGGCTTGGAATCAAACTTGCAAAAATAGACTGTGCATACAGACGTTTTATTAGGTATGCATATTTTTGCGGAGGTAAAAACATCTTTTTTCTAGAGAGAGAGAGAGAGAGAGAGAGAGATATTGATTGATATATAGAGATATACCTGTAGAGAAATGTATTCACGCCCATATCACTCTTTCCCGAGCGCATCGCCCACCTCAATGACCCCTGGTGTAGTAACTGTTGTTTTACAGTGATGAAAATGTTTCTTACGTCTACAGGCTCTTTATGCAGATTGCTAAAATAACTTCAGAGTGGCTTGCAACAACAATGTGCAGGTTATAACAGCGCGGCAAATTACAGGGTCATGCGGTTGTAAATTGGATACCTCAAACTGCATTTTTTCGCCGCGTTATGAACATGGCAGTGAATGTTGCTAATCAAAAGGACGCAGCTGGGTACGACTTTGGGGGCAGTGGTTCTGCTCGGATGCCTTATTAGGATGAACAGAAAAGGTACAAAAGCAAGAGCAGAAATGGAAGGAATGAGAAACAAAATGTGCTCAGCATGAACAAATTTAAGCCATCAGGAGGAGGAGGTGAGCACAGCACAGGACCGTGTTCATAAACAAGATAATGTGTTCAATGGTGAGCACATCTGCCAAGAGATCTTGGGTTGGGACCTGTGGAGGACTCAGGCGGGTGCCCCAGGGCCACTGTTCCGTTTGCCTCACCCGCTGCACACCTCTGCTCCCACTGAGGGGTTGCATGCGAAGTCCACCCGGAAAGGCCCGAGTTGATATTGATTCCCGAGGCTCTCGGTTTAACCAAAAATACTCCACCGAGATGCACAGTGACCATGCCAATAAACTTATTAAAAAACAAACAAAAAAAGATCAAAGTCGTGTTTGTCAGGCTGCTGTATATCTCACAGTAGCGCCTACATTAGCCATTATTTGCGTTGATTGCGTTGATAAAAAAAAAAAACGTGCTGTGAAGATGCATCATGTGGAAACTATGGACTGGGAGACGAGTGCGCACCACGGCTGAAGACATCAAAGTGAACGAGCGAGAGGAAGATGAAGGGATGTGCACATGCAATGGCTTCAGTAATGCGAATGAAGAAAATCATCAAAACAACCTTAACCATTTAAATCAGGGGTGTCAAACTCATTTCACATTGTGGGCCACATACGGCCTCGGTAGATGTCAAGTGGGCCGGACCATTAAAATTATACCATACTATGCTATAAATAACCAAAATAACATGTCTTTCCTTTGTTTTGGTCTAAAGAAGCACAGGAACATTCAGAAAATGTTTACATTTAATGAACTCATCTTTGACCAAACATTTCATGAAGCACCTTCGATTTCCTTCGATGAATGTGCAATTTACTTTTATCATTCACATATATGCATTGCAACTGAACCCACTGATTGTACAAAGGCACAAAACTAGTTGGTGCAAAAAGTAATTGGTATTGAAAAATATAGTCATGCACTTTAAGATTAAACGAGATTTATAAAGAAAGGAATTTTTAAACCATTTACACATGTGCATATAAAATCTAAATTCAATCCCTGCCTACACCTTACAAACTACGGAGAGTGGTATTAAATGTGTAAAGATAAAGTATTCACATGTCCTTGATAGCGTCTACTGTGTTGGGTCTGTCTCAGTGACAGACTGATACTGCTGTTCTCTTCTTCTCTGATCAACACTATGTTATCTTCTACTCTGATCATAACAATGTGTCCGCCTAGCGGATACTCCCTGAATTGCACCATATTAAAAATATTCATTCCGTGTCTTTTATGCATTTTTTTCACTTTTAAATTATCTTGCGGGTCTAATTGAACCACTTTGGGGCCGGTTCCGTCCCGCGGGCCTTATGTTTGACCCCCCTGATTTAAATGAACCCGTGGTCTGACAGAAAATACATCCTCAGATAGTAAAAGCCTTTAATTGTTTTTGTTTGATGTTTAGTTTGACAGTCACGGCTGTTCATTAATAATTCTACACAAGTTCTTTGTTTTTTTTAATTGGCAAACGAATTAAAGCAAGATTATCATATGCTCTTTTCTCGTTCCAATTCCTCAAGGTGCTGTAAAGGCTTTGGGACAACAACACCAACAATTTTCAAATCAAAGTTGCACTCTATTAAGTTTGGAAACATGCGTGCATACGCGGAAATACAAACTGTGTACATGTTTGACTTTCATTTAAGAGGTTTCACAAACATAGCATTTACCATCGAATAATTATGACTATTTTATGTATACAATGCCAATTTTCCGGGGCTCAAAGGTGCTTGGGTGCTTGGTAAAGTGCAAACATGACATTAATTTTAATAGTGGCATGAACATCTTTGCTGTCAATAACTGCCTTATGGGAGCCAATTGCATCATCAAATGTTATGTTTTCTCCCCAGAGATGCTTTGCTCGGCCTTAACTGGCAAGCCGCTCAATTCACTTGCCGCTTGTGCAGCAAGCTGCCGTCATGTTTGTTTTCAGTCACTGAAAAGCAGTCGTGCTATAAGAACAACGTAAAACAACAACAACACCAACAACTTTAGGGTGCCTGGAAAAAAAAAAGACATCACATCGGTTTTTCTTATGGCCTTGTCAAACTACACGTTATCGTTCGGGGTCTTGGTGATTTCAACGATGCTGAAGAATCGATTGAAGGGCACGTCACACCAAACGGCACTCTGAGACCACCATAGATGTTTTTTTTTTTTAAAATACCATATTAGAAAGTTATTATACTATACGTAGTCAGCCCTAAATATACCACAGTGGCAGAGGTTTAAACTTTCATTCAGCTTCGATTCGAGCCATGTGCCATTTCAGTGCGACAGAGCAAGGTTGAAATCTAAATACAAGAGGCAGCACGCCTTTCAAGTCAAATGCAAGCCTCGCTCGAGAAAAAAAAAAGTCATCAGATATGGCACAAGTCTAAAAAATTCCACCGATAACCTTCACGCTGAAATGTCCCTGAATAAATGTCAAATGTTATCTGCTGTTTGCTCTGTGC
Organism: Hippocampus kuda; assembly: GCA_901007745.1. Lineage (NCBI taxonomy): Eukaryota > Metazoa > Chordata > Actinopteri > Syngnathiformes > Syngnathidae > Hippocampus > Hippocampus kuda. The sequence continues at coordinate 13,575 of CAAKHF010002965.1, forward strand.
AACCACTGCATCCAGTCTGAACGAATGGAGGTGAAAAGCGGCAAGAAAAACAGCCCGGATCTGCACGACAAATGACGGAGATGAGAAATCAGCATGTTGATTGGGGTCTGCTAATTGTGCAGTGCCCGTGTGGATTTGTGAGATTGTTCCACAGTGCTCGCATAGATATTGTCCACATGAAAAATAGAGTCGGAGAGACGGTGGCGCACGTACTGTATGCATTAGCGGTATGGGAGACATTGCTCCAGGGTGCACATCCTGTCACGTCTGAATATTCGATTAGGACGGGCAGAATTCGGGCCATCTCTCCCCTCATTTCGTAGACCGTGTGAGGTAATATCTGTCGGCTTTTATCAAGGCCGCCGATGTGTCTGAGGCCACGTGAGGCTGACAGGAGATGAGCGTATACATGACTGCGTTTTCGATCAGGAAATTACACAAAACCGTCTTTTCTTTTTTAACCTCTGAGGCCATTTTATTTTGAACACCATTCATGTCGAATTTGAAGACAGAGGCTAAAAGGAGGGAGTTGGTTATTTATTGCCACCGCTTCAATTTGTCAGTCTTGCGCGTATCGGTCCTGTTGCATGCTGCTGTACACGGGGTTTTCTTTCCCCACGACGTTATGCTGTGACATCTCACAATGTACTCTTTGAAAATGTTTTGAAAATCGACAAAGCCAAATTTCAGCATTGGCACGCGCGGCCCTTTGCCAAAAGGAAAGTGAAATTTGTACAAACCTAATTAGCAGTCAATGGAAAACAGAGCTCCGTCTGTGATCTTCTTCTTGACCTGTTGGCAGGATGAAAAGATTCAATCCATCCACGCCTCCATATCTTCTCCTCGCTACGGTCGCGGGTGAGTTGGACGCTATCCCAGCTGACTTTAGATGAGAGGCAGAGTACAGTACACCCTGGACTGGTCGCGGGACCTCTAGTACTCTTAACCTGGCGAGCCCTAACCCAGCAATATTGATGGATAATGAAGTTATATTTTCAGTGGTTGGTGTACAGTGATGACTTTTGGCTCGGTGGCGCAATACCAGAGAAGGCCAACATGCGGCTTGCCAGCTCTTGGACCGCCTCAGTGTGGGTCTTCATCCACATTCATGAACTGTGTAGCGAGTGCTCCCACGAGAAAGACTGTGAATGGAGAAAGAGAGAGAGAGAAAATTTCATTCCGACTCATGCCATTGGTTGATTGAACAGTAAGTTGAACAAAGGAAACATAAATATAAAGCCCACACACAACAGGTGAACAACATCAATCATGAGCATAAAACCGTGCAGTCATTCCACTAAAAACAAAGTTGTTTTTTCTTGTTGTTGTTTTTTTTTGGTTCTCTGTATAGCCCTGTCATAAAACCACAAATGGATTCGGGCTGAAGAAGAATCCGCTTTAACCAAGTGGAAGTGCCACTTCCCCAATTGCAAGGTCACCGCAGTTGATTTGCACCAGCATGGCTCCCAAGATACTTTATGCGACAATAAAGCTCACAACACTCCCTTCTCCTTTAATTGAATGATATTTACTCTTATCCGCTAGCTGGAAGAAACCTGCGTGATTGAACAAAGGTTCAAGCTTTCAGTATGACGCAGTGCACTTGTACGCGATTGCAAAATGCTCTTGATAAAAGGACGGCTGTTTAAAACGGCTGGATCGGACCCCATTTGGTGAATGCAATGTGGCTGGATGTCATGATTGTTGTCGCGCTTTTTCTTTAACCTTTTCAAAACAACTGGCACAGTCCGAGTTTTAATGAGTGGACCCCCTTGCAGTTCTTCAAGCTAGGAGCAGAGCATCACAGCCATGTAATCACTTCCCTATTTGCCTCGCGTTCTGTCAACATCTCGCTGGATTTCTGCTTGAGCAGCCACCTGGACCGCTCT
>CAAKHF010002965.1:30998-47549 GCA_901007745.1 Hippocampus kuda
GCAGATGAGGGGGGGGGGGGGGGGTAATGAAACGACACATGACAGAAGGCGTGAGGATCCTTTTTAGTTTACCTTTGTTTGTTTGAAAAGCAAAAGGCCGTTTATTTCTTTTGCGAAGCCCGAATTCAATTGCACATTCAATCATGACATCTATGTGACAATGGGAAATGGAAGAGTAAGAAGACATAATGCGCTTTTTTTTCTTTTCACCAAACAAAGCTTGTCTGGTTCTTGGAGCTGAGAAGAAAAAAGAACAGATGTCCTTTCTCCTTGTCCTTTGTTTACCATGTCACAAATGTCTCTTTTTGGGTGAATTCATTGTACTGATAAGATGTCAGTAACGTGTGCCTGCCTGGAGGCTTCTAGGTTGGAATATCTGCTCAGACCGTTTAGCATATTGATTGCATTTTCTGCTCGTGTGAGTTTACTGTTCGGTGATTGATTGATTTCCCCCTACATTTAAAAATATGATATATGGTAAAGATTCTAAATTGCCCATACTGGAAGGGTGAATGTGTGTGTGTGTGTGTGTGTGTGTGTGTGTGTGTGTCAATATGTTCCATGTGGTTGACTGGCGATATATTGTGTATGTTGTTAAAAAAACAAAACAAAACAAAACAAAACAATGCTTTTAGTGACGTGGATGTTTTTTACATGTTCCAAAAAAGGGGCCATATCATTCTAAAATCGACTGTTTTGAGCAGCTAATCATGTTAAGATGCTAATTCCTTGGCAAACACACCTCCCAAGTGGCGTTTTCCTCCATTTGCAGTCCTGCTCATTCCTCCTTTTCCGAGCAAGAACTCCGCCCAATCCAAGTAAACGGCTCCATCCTCAATCTTATACGTCACAAAGTCGAGGAGTCACTCCCATGCGGCCTCTGCAGACTAAACACACACGGCTACTTTCTCAGAGTGGCCACCAGTGAAACACTTTCATTTTGGCACCCGAGTTAGGGAGAGGTGGCTCCTTTCTCACACTGGGTCCGACTCCGATGGGGGGTTGCGGCCCCCACCTTGAGGATGGCGCATTAGGCGGCCGTCGGCCCGCATCGGATGCCGCAGAGCGAAGACCGTGAGCTCTTGACTCGGAGTGGCACCCAAATGACTGACAATGATCTCAGCTCGGACAGGTGTGTGGTTGTTTGGGACTAATGGAAAACGGCATTAGTCTGCCCAGAAACTGTTCAGCAGCCAGCTTTAGGCCGACATCACGAAAGGGCTGAAGCATCCACACGATGAGTTTTGCTAAGCCGGAGGTCTTGCTTCACGGTTTGAAACGTAGCCACCGAAATAACTCATAGTTCATCAGAAAGTAGATCGTCATTGTGCCAAAGCTAATATACATGCCCCTAGTTAGCTATGGAAAGCTTCAAATAGCATGATATGTCACCTTCAATGTTCAAAATATACTTCCTTTTGAAGATTGATATGAATATGCGTTGCTTAGTTCACAGCCAAAACACAAGATCAGTGTGTAAAAGAACCAATAACATTCCGCATCACTCCAGACAGCTTTCACAGACAATGCAACTGCACACAGATGTTTTGTTCCATTCAGCGTGTCCCAAAGTCAGTTCACGAAAACATTGTCTCACAGTAACTTGAAGCAGATGTTTTATGAAGCATGCCAAGGGTCAAATGACGTAACCATAATCATATGAATTTACAATATCGTGTTTTTACTTGCATACGCTCCCACGTTACGCAGTTAGTCAGGCAAACAGTGTCGTTGATGTGAATCAGGATCGGGTTTCAAATTTCAGATGGCTATTCATATGAGATTTTGAGCCTTGCTTTGTCATCTCATATTTGTCAGCGTTGCCAAGCGTGACTTGTAATGTGGCCGGGGGGGCTGCGTTGTGATCACAGTTGGTTCACTAATTACTTAGAAAGAGTCTGCAAAAACAACAGATGGGTCAAAGAAGAACCATTTATTAAGGTGTAAAAAAGGCAAATGTAATTGTCGTGTATCGGCTAAACCTCTTGAAATGATGGCCTGTAGGGGAAAAAAAGATTGACAAAGAGCTTACCGAGGGTTCTCTTTTCACAATATCTTAATGGTTACTGTCAGAATAACAAATGTCTCCTAGGTGAGAATTTTTTTTAAAATGCTGCCAAATGCAAATTTGGAGAAGAACATCTTTGACATCATAGATTTGCATCCTGGGACACATGAGCAAACTTCCCCAATGGGGGCTGGCAAAATCAGTCATTCTCAGTCGAATTTTAGATCCGCACCGGACACCATTCAAGCGAGGACTGAGCTCGTGTGCCTCAACCTCGCAGTGTATGAAAAGCATCTCTTATTTCGGCATTTTAGTTTGTTTTCAGTTGATTTATGAAAATATAATGAGGTCTTTCAAAAGGAAGCGCTAAAATAACTGACTGAGTGTCTTGATCAAAATATCATCAACACGAGATGAAGTGTTTCCATAATGGGGACCAGAGTGCCCCAAAGGGACAATTGAGAGCATTCTGCTGACATTGCTTATCTGGAGAATAATTAACACCTCTGCCCTTTTTGTTATCCCTGAGGAAGGCCCATCTTCATCACCGGTGGGTAAACTGGGGGAGGGACATTGTAGTGGTGAGCTTAGTCACACGTTCACGGGAAGAAAGCATCACAGAAAGGTCGCCAAACACACATTTACTGCAGATGTTACGACGTAAGGCACTCTCCGTTCCAGCAGCAATTGGTCAACATTGAATGATGTAATTTGGAGCACTGCAGTGAATGTTTGCAAAAGGTTTAAGTTGACATTCGGTGGTGGTGAGGCAGAGCCTCCGGTCCAGCCAGTCAAAGATGACCCTATTCCTTCAGTGACTCAGATTAGCTGGATGATGACAATTCTTTTCGGCTGCAAGATGTTAAGTTGTAACAAATACATGTGTAGATATGCACACTTTAAAATGCATTTTCAGGCCGAGGTGTAAATATTTTCTTAAGTTGCGTTTTTCTTGATTGGGATTTGCTGGATGAGGAAGTTACTATCAGTTTGGGCTTCAGGAAGTCAAGGTTAGGGTTCGGGGGTGGGGTTCGTGTTAGGGGATAGGGTTAGGGGTGAGGGTCAGTGTTAGAGGTTAGGGTTCGTGTCAGGGTAAGGGTAGGGGTTAGGGTTGGGGTTAGGTGTTAGGTCCTGGGTTAGGTTTCGGGGTTAGGGTTAGGGGGTTAAGGTTAGGGTTGGGGTTGGAGTTAGGGTTAGGGTTAGCGGTTTGGGTTAGGGGGTTAAGGTTAGGTTTAGGGGTTAGGGTAAGATTTAGGGTTAGGGTTTAGGGTTCGGGTTACGGTTAGGGTTTTGGGTTAGGGTTTAAGGTTAGGTTTAGCGTTATGTTAGGGTCACGGTTAGGGTTTAGGGTTAGGGTTCCAGTTTATGGTTAGGGGTTATGGTTAGGGTTTAGGGTTGGGGTTAGGATTTAGGGTTCGGGTTATGGTTAGGGGGTTTTGGGTTAGCATTCGTTACAACTTTTGAAAAAACTGCACAAATGGATGTTTAAAATACTCCCACTGGACATCTTTGAACATGCGGCACAGGTGTACATTAAACACCTTTCCAAATGTTTTGGAATAGTTAGGCCAACGCGTTGGTTTTTGCTGATGACTGAATACTTTTCGATCAGTCCTCTCTTCCCTTAAAATGGGTCGTATTCACGTTTCACATGGAGGCATGTTGGCGTGGAAAGGAACAATATGTGTGTGAGGGGAGCACTCGTCAATGCTCTTGGAGCTGGCGTAAGCGTAAGCGGCTCTCCTAACGAAAGGAATCGCCACTCACGACTTAAGTGTTTCCTTGTCAATTACTCAATGAATCTCTGTCTCAACTGTTTCCTTTCCTACACAGCGCATACTGTAAAGTCAGAACAAAATGAACTCAATATGTCACAGTGAGGAGCGTCTATTTTCCGACGGCTAATCGTATGCGGCCTTGACAGACATGGGGAAAGGAACCAAAGGAATTAAGTAAAGTTAGACTGTACGTTGGCAAATGTCTGCCGAGCTAAAAGTTGCGGGGTGAGTTAAGAGGACCCTTGGCAGTAGCACTAAGAGCCACAGATAAAAGTGAGTAGGTAATGTGATGAGGCTGCGCTAGGTGAGATCAGCCTAAAGGAGAGATAATTACACAGGAGCAGAGGGATTAGAGTGATTCTAGATGAAGTGGAAAAGCTATGCAAAGCACATTATTCTGATGAGAAGAAGAAGAACTCGATCTTTATATCCTTTATCCTGTGTGGCAGCAAGCAGGTAGAGAGGATTAAGGGACCTGTTTATTTCTCGGAGAATTCAAAAAATTCAGGCCCAAAACACTCATAGTCTCATTTCTAAATGAAATCAAGGTCCAAAAATATGACTGGCAGGCAGGCAGAAACTAAATTGCTTTCGACTGAATCTGTTGCCATTGTATTGTCAAAAGACACGTTTCTGTCATTGTTTCAGTCAATCGTGTGATGATATCGAAGGCGCTTCCTTTCTGATCATGTACAGAGTGGAGATGATACGCTAGGCACATTTTATAGCACAAAGAAAGTGACCAACGATATCAGCTGTCAGTATTTAAACAGTGTTGGTAAAAGAAATCTACATAATGGGTTGAACAAACTGCAAATTCGCCTCTCACGGGTGTCTAATTTCACATAGTGTTGATCTACAGCAAGGGTGGCACGGTGGAAGACTGGTTACCACGTCTGCCTCACAGTGCAGAGGTCGTGGGTTTGAATCCGGCTCCGACCTCTCAACGTGGAGTTTGCATGTTCTCCCCGTGTCTGTGTGGGGTTTCTCCAGGTACTCCGCTTTCCTCCCGCATTCCAAAAACATGCATGGCGGGTTAATGCCACACTCGAAATTGTCCCTAGGTGTGAATGTGAGCGCTCCAGCAGCCATCCATCCATCCATCCATCCAGCCGCACCACCGTAGACTGTCCCAACAGCACCGGCATCTCCGCTGAACAAAACGGGGCTGGGAAAAATACAGCCCAATACAAAAAAAAAAAAAACAAGCACCGGCTGTCGCGCGATGACAGTCAAAAAGCGCCGACATTTCCCCCGTCAAAATCAAAATCAATGCTGCTACACGCACTGCCTAGAAGGCGCAACCACCAAGCAGATTCTTCCCCTTTGGCGGATGTCGTGGCCGAAACACTGAAAACAGTCCACAACGGGTCCATACGAAGAACAGCAAACACCATATGACAAAACAAAAAACAACAAAAAAGCAGAGCTCTTGAAGAGCTCTCGCAGATGACTGCCAAAAACGGCGCCATCTTGAAATGGATCAAATCACAACATGTTTTATTGCCAGGATAAACATCCATCCATCCATTTTCTGAACCGCTTTATCCTCACAAGTGTCGCGGGGCGTGCGCGAGCCTATCCCAGCTGTCTTCGGGCAGTAGGCAGGGGACACCCTGAACCGATTGCCAGCCAATCGCAGGGCACACAGAAACGAACAACCATCGTCAGTCACATTCACACCTCAGGACAATCTGGATTGTTCAATCAGCCTGCCGTGCATGTTTTTGGAATGTCGGAGGAAACCGGAGGACCCGGAGAAAACCCGCGTAGGGCCGGGGAGAACATTCAAACTCCACACAGGGAGGCCGTGGTCGGGATCGAACCCACGATTTCTGCACTGTGAGTTCGACGCGCTAACCACTGGACCACCGGGCCACAGAATAAACATTCAATCAGTACACCCGTTTGGGTGAAGAGCACTGAACCTCGAGCCTGTCAGTCACAGGCTCTATTTTGAACCGAACACTTCACAATCGCATCGCTGATGTGTTGCTAATGTGTAAAGGCAGTTCTTTAGTCCAAACTGTAATGTCTCCCTACCCAGCTGTTTTCGTCACTATCTAATTAGCCATGCTAGGAGGGCTAATTAGTCTCCCAGGAGTGCGCAAAGCTTTCCCTTAGCATGATGTAACGTGTTACACTGAAGAGCTCCCACAACAAGACATTGGTGGTGATTAGATCGAGTGTTCTGCCTGTCAGTCACCACATTAACTAACCATTTTATTTCTGTCTTCAGTAGAGGTGGAACATCACGCTTGTCTTCACGTGCAAAGGCTTGATAAAGCTTTAAAAAAAATACACTTGATGGACTAAATTAAGGTCTCAAAATAAGACTTGACAACATCATCATAACAAGAAAAACCTGCCCATAAAATGAGAACATACTGCTCGCATAATGCGGGCTGCTTGATCGATCACCATCAACAATCGCAGGAGCTCAAGGTAACGGTCGACTCACTGCTTGTTAAGAGGAGTGATTATCGTGACGATTATCGTGATTCAACTGAAGGTCAAGTTGAGGTGTAAAACTACAGCCTCTGTTGTCATGGTACCTCACATGAACAGAACATCAAAGCTTGTAGCAAGATTAGGAACCGCTCAAGCAAAATAATGTCTTTCTTTTTGACCGCGCACACAAAGTACACCGTCAATGACATTTAGAGAATCGTGGACAATGAACTGAGTGGGCGACTGGTTAGCACAACCGCCTCACAGTGTGGAGGTTGTGGGTTCAAATCCGGCCCTGGGCTTATGTGTGGAGGTTGAACGTTCTCCCCGTGCCTGCGTGGGTTTTCTCCGGCTACTCCGGTTTCCCCCCCACATTGCAAAAACATGCATGGCAGGCTGACTGAACACTCTAAATTATCCCTCGGTATGAGTGCGAGCATGAATGGTTGTTCATCTGTGTGCGCCCTGCGATTGGCTGGCGACCAATTCAAGGTGTCCACCACCAACTGCCCGAAGACGGCCGGGATAGGCTCCAGCACAGCCGTGACGATTGTAAGGAAAATATTGATGAAAATTGTCCCTTGGTGTGATTGTGAGCGCGAACGGTTGTTTGTCCATGCGTGGCCTGCGATTGGCTGGCAACCAGTTCACGGTGTAGCCCGCATGCTGCCCAGAGGGGATAGACCGAGGGGAGGGAACTGATTCAAATGATCAGATCATCAGCCAGCTCTGTAGAGGCCTGAATTGATCACGAACAATTGAATCCGGTGTGTTGGAGTTGAGAGGGATCGAAAACAGGCAGGATATGGTTCCAGAGGAACCGGAGTTCCCTACCCCTGGGATAGACCCGAGCACGCCTGCAACCCTCGAGGGGATAAGCGTCTCGGGTAAATATATATCTACAGTATACGCATACATACATGGTTACACATGATTGCAGGTAAGTCCGTTGCAGTGTTGTTTTCAGCAGGTTTGAACAGCTACAGCAAGATGAATACAGAATTTGAATTTTAAATCTGACAATTGCAGTGGTAAAGAGAAAGCATCAAACTGTCATTTGGCTTTCTCCCATGCAGGACTGAAATGATTCAAATCATATCTGCTGAAGGTTCCCAGTGACAAAGCCCAATGAAATGCCCTTGGTCTTGCGCGTGGGTGTTTGAGCTCCTCAGTCGTGATGGCACTTTGAGACCGTGGCCAGGCCAGGCAAGACAATTTTGTTTTTGTCAGACATTTCATCCACAAGGTAGCTCACTCAATGGGCTTCACACAACCAAAAGAACAACATTGACCAACAGAACAACTGGAGACATTTGCAAAGCAAAAGACAACAAAGGCATCTCATTCTAATTATTAAATGAATGCACACGGACAACATTTATTTCAACTCATTCAATACCAAGGATATTATTTCATGTTCTTTTCAGAATACAGTCATTAAATTCCAGCTACATCTTTTTGGGTTGTTTTTTTTTTTTTTTTTCTGCACGTGCTAGGCCCTGAAAATGGTTGCCACTGAATGAGTTTCAGCACAACCAAGAGATTCAAAGACATTAAAAGTGAAGGAAAGAAATAAAGAGTAGCTTTTAGTGGGCTGAAATTTGTCGAGGCTATTCTGTTGTGGATGGCGGCATGCCGATTGCAATCGCAGCTGGAGAGAAAAACGCACATGACATACTGCACGGCGGCGCCACAAAAGTTCAACTGCTGCTGGATCGTCATGTTCAGGCTATCCTGCTCAGTCACATTCTTTTTTTCTCTTTTTTTTCTGCTCTTTATTTTTACACCTCAACATCCCACTTTCAAATTCGTCACCCTGCTAAAAGATGTGTTGGTACAGAGACTTCACATTTTCAAGACTGACTTATGCACAGTTAATGACGGGAGATGTGAAGTCTCTTTCCCTCTCTCGCTCTCTATGTGTGTGTGTTTCTTCCTTCACATTTCAGTTCATTCCAAGGTGTGAGCCTTTGATGCGTTGTTACATGAACGTTCACTTCTTCATGATTATGTGGAAAAAAAAAAAAAAAAGATCCGCGGGGTCAAGCAATTTATTTCTTCCATCAAGTCATGAGTGTTTTCCTTGATACGGTGAGTGGTTAATCTATTAACTGTGTACAGTTTCTCACCTTTAGACACTCACAAAGTGAATATAATGAGCTCCTGAGTATATTTTTCTAATATTATTACAGTAAATTAACCATAATTGATTGGTGAAAAGTCCCAACCAATTCCGGCGATTTCAAGAAGTCAACAAGAGCGTAATTAGCTCGTGCGGTCGAACATTCCAGTTCCAGTTGCCAAAACGAATCACCCGAGTACTGGGACCACGATCCCAAACGGCAAGAAAACGTCTTTGCCAATAAAGGGAGAAACTTGATACCTTACGATAACAGAAATGATATTACCCACAAGGCAGAACTGGGAGCTGTCAGAGAGGAGATGGAGTGAGTGATTGCCCCAGTTATGCATAGCTGATATATCCCATTAGACTTTGGTGGAGGCGCGAGCCCGCAGCTTGTGCCGCTGAGGCTCAGGGCCGGTTATTGGCTGACACGAAAATTATTTTTCAAGCGTAAAGTGTCAGAAAGTAGGATTGATGCTTCTGCTCATTCATGCACCGGCATTTTGGGTGGTTTAGCTCGAAATGAATACGAGTGAAGAGCCGCGCGCTCCATATTTATGGCAGCTGATGTTTCAGCCGACGTGCGTGCGAGAAGAATGAGAAAGAAATTTCAACCAAAACAAGATCAACTCATTTCCGAGATCAATAATGACGTATGGGTAGAACGGCTTATGGCCAGGGAAGCTTTGACCCCGACACAGGCATATGAAAGCCAAACATCTGGCAGATTTTTCCGTGTACGGTAATAAATGGCTACAGGCCTTTGGAAGCTTTCTGGAGTGTGACAAAATGCATCAGCTCAAATATGATGCAGCCTCTGCGGCTCACATCAAGATATTTTATCAGCTGCGATATGAAGACTAACCTCAGAAATGTGCCACCACATTCGGTTGCCAAACTACCCTCACAAAAGCCGTACGGAGGAGCGAAGGGCAAAAAAAAACAAAAAAAAAAAAGGAATGGGGTCATTGCGGGAAAATTAGTTCACACTTGAGTGCCTATATTTGAGCGAGGGGTAATAGATTCAGTCATGGCTTCAGTCTTGGAGTGAAAAATCACAGAATAGCTTTTGTTTGATGCCTTTACATGCGAAACTTCACAAAGAAACCTCACTCGGGATCCATGAAATCACAAATGCAACGAGAACACCCACATCACGCTGCGATTTCTGGAGCACTGGAGACTTTTCGAAATGTGATTCCTTGTCATGGAGGATGATTATTTTTGGCTTACAGCAGCCACGAATTACAGAAATAAGCAAAGTATGGGCATTTTTTTAAAATGTTTGTTGGTTGAGAGAAGAATGATCCTTTCTGTATTCCAGTATTGTCTTTGAACCATTTGAAGAAAACAAAGAGTCATTTGCGTGGCGACATTTTTGTCTAAACTTCGCCTGTCCTCTTTTTGCACTACAGCTACGGTGTTTCAATCAGGTTTCCGTGATTATTTTTGATATATATTTTTTCCACTCAGCACAACTCAACTATATTTCTCGAGCACTTCAAAGCAACCACCGCTGTAGACAAAATGCTGTACATGGAGCAAAAATAATTCATTCAACAACAAACAATAAAACAATAATAGCGAAGACAGTAGAAAAGCCCCAAAACAGTCGAACTAAAACTCAAATCTCATGCTGGGTGAAAAACCAAAGAATAAAAATGAGTACCAGTACTCCCTCTTTTGAGTACCAGTCAAGAGGCGAGCAGCAGCACTTTGGACCAACTGGAGGATTGGCTGACTCCAAAGTCAAGTGTGTTACAGTCATCCAGCCGAGACGTGACGAAGGCATAAAAGACTGTTTGAAAGTGTTCTTGAGAAAGGAGAGGCTTGACTTCAGCCTGCTGACACAAATCATTACTTTCAAAGTATTTACTAAGCTTATTTGCGCTGCAAATTGTGTAACTCGTCAGCTAAAATTATGAGCTTGGAGTTGTTGAGGTCCAAAGCCGCCCGAATATGGAGACCTTTTTGGCTCGGACAGCATTTGCTCCATTGTGCACATTTGAACCTGTCAGGAATTTGTGAGGTATCGCTTTTATAATTGACACTACCTCACATGAACAGCAGAGTCAGGAGACGCAGTGAATAGCAATTTGTGATATTGACTGCCATCTGAGTCTTACGCCAGGGTCCAGCTAAAAATCATAATGAAGTCAGTGATTATATATTTTTTTTCTCCGGCAACAGACCCATTAAAATTAAAATATGAATTTGTGTGTGTGGCTTTTTGCTCTTAAGGCCATAATGTCATCTGCGTTGCAAGTTGCAGATTATCCATTTTTTTCCAGTTTTGCTCGATAGGAAAGTCGTGCTCGACATAAACAGCCAAGTACAAGTCTTAATGAAGATCGATATGTTGTTTTGGTTTTTTTTTTCTCAAAGCAACACAAACGTTGACGTGTTTTTATGTGTACGTCGTTTTGCTCATGTTGCAAAATGGCCACCAACTCCGATGCGGAATGCAGTCTGAACATTTATAGATGTAAAAACATGAACATGTAATAACATGTAACATGACAGTCTAAACACGTCAGTTCGGGATACGTGAATACCAGGTCAACGCTTTGTTCTCCTTTGTGTCATAATTGTGTGTCCAGCACCGTCCGTCTCTCATCAATAATTTGAATTTTTTTGTTGTTGTTGTTGTTGCTTAGTTCCTGCGGAACTCCCATCACTTGAGTATCATTTCAAAGTATCATTTTAGCATTTTGAAGTTCTGTATCTTTCGTTTGGAAAGTTCATGTAAGCCGGGAGTCAAAGGACAATTCATGGAATGCAGGAGGGCAAGTGTTCTTTTCAAGCAGCGTTGCGAAGTGAGCCTCCAAGTCGCAGCCAAGCTATTAAACATCGACTTGCATCAGTCAGCATCTTCTCCAATCTCAAGTCCTTCCATGCCGAACCGGGGGGGCGTTGCGCGTGTTAATTAGCACTAGCGGGCAGCTGCTTGCAAGTAACAAGACTAACCTTTAAGAAGTCGTCACGTCTCTGATTTAGACACGTACGTAAAATGTTCTATGAAGAGAAGGCTGCCATCTAGAAGAAGAGCAAAATATCTGATTGATTTGCTCAAGCGTCACTCAAAATGAGCTTAATGACCCAGTATCTTATTTTCACACGTCTGCCTGAAATTGACATTCACTTGACCATCTTAATTCACTTGGGTTTGTATGGTATTGATTGAAGGAAGAACACCATCATGCTTTAGAAAACCACGCATGTCCTGAACCTGACGAAAAACAAGCTTGCTAGTCATGCCAATCTATTGCTCGGCCGAAGTAAGGAGAACACGTTTGGGCACTTGGAATTTGTCACAGCAGAAGAAGAGCTGTCTTGTTGAGGGGGGTTAGCCGTGAACACTTTTTTTGCCCTCCGATGTACCACAATCAATTCGATCCGCATCACCACCATCGTGACACCATTTGCTGCCTCGTTCGACATCGGGCGCAGCTCCGGGATTTTTCTCTTTTTTATTTCTTTTTCTGGTCCTTCAAATGAAGTCCAATTAGTAAAACGAAAAACTTTTGGAAACATTTGGTGGAATGGAACAAAACCTAACGGATCATTATTTTAGGGTATGTTTTGAAAGGTGTGGAGACGGTCTTCTGAGACTCGTGAAGGATTAGAAAGGTGAGTGCTTTGCTGCGGCTTATGGTAATGAAGGTTTGTTTAAATGAGCTTTCAACTCTTTCTCGGCGGTAAATGAGATGCACATCTTAATTTAAGTCGGAGGGTCACGCGGGTGATATCCAAATAAAACTGATGCCTAGCTGTAATTCAGAATCAAAATCTGTTCAAACCGCAATCAGAAAGATGAGCCAAATGTCAAGACCCACCTTGTGACCTTACAGTCGACAGATAAGAAGGAGAAAGTATTATGAAACAGAAAAAGAAATCCAAACGTGTGTTCCATTGAAAGAAATGTCATTAAATACAAAGTTTCTAACTCGTAAAAATCTTTCATGCGCAGATTTAGATGAAAGGTTCAACTCTGAAAAGAATCGCTCTCAGATTAGTTGGAAGATAAATCCTGAACAGGAAATAATGTAGACCTGATTCATTCAGTCAAAATAGTATACTTGAATGTTTTAAAGAGTACCCCTACCCCAACCCCCCACCCCGCTTCTTGGATGAGTGGTTTTTCGCTTCTATCGTTGATCATCTGTGAATGGTTGCCATAGTTTTGTAAGTGTAGCGTTTATTGGCAGGCAATGGTCTAGCGTGGTTGTTTGTTGGTTCGTTTCAAACCAAGCAGCCGTTTATCACGTTGCGAGGTGGTGGACCCCAAAAAGCAAGCAGGAGAGAGGAGCAGGTTGTATTGATAAAACACAGACAACTAAATCCAAAACAAAGTCATGAAAACTAAATGAATCCAAAGTAACAAACAAACACCATGGCAGAAACTAAAAACTCTCAAGAACAAAAACATGACCAAAACGCAACTGAAGCTAAAACATAACTATGAACTAAACATGACTGAAACAAACATGACAGAAGCCAAGAGCAAACAATGACCCGACAGTGAGTGGTCGGGCTGGGAGTCCTTTTATAGCACTAATTAAATTGTAAATTTCCCCAGTGTGGTACAAATCAAGGATATCTTATCTTAATTACCTAATGACCAACAGGTGTGCAGCTGCAGGGGGAGCCCTACAGTGCCACCTGTTGGTCCCAAACCAAATCATGACACCGTTTGGCTTAGCTCGACGAGAGCAAAAGTGCTGGGAAGTCGTAAAAGACGTGTTACGTAAAGGACAAAATGTGACAAAATGGACTCCCTTAACCCTTCAGACAGCAACCACGAAGATTTCTAAATTCAAGGCGATATGCAAGACCGATGGCAACTCGTTAGTCGAGTGCTTATTCATGTGGGTGATCACTTATTGGTTGCTTCTTTTCGATTGAGAGACTTCCTTTGATGGGAGTGTATCAGGGCCGGCCAAAGAAAGCAATTGTAGGCATTGGCTGTTCAAGCGGAAAAAGCCATGAAAAATCAAGATTTGATTTTGCTCTTTTTTTTTTCGACCTACTAATGCGTAAATGAGGTCACGGGCTTCAGTTCCCTTTGTGGTTTGTTCAAAATATGGCTTTAAACATAACACCGTGAATTTATTCGCAAGAATATAATTGGCAACGTGCCCTTGAGATATTAGTGAGAGAGCAAATGAATTCTAAAATGTAATTAATGTAGCCCACGTTTTGGAAATATCACACCCACTCATTCTTTTGGCATACTTCTAAATTGTATACGACACTGTAAAGACTTTACTGGCTGTTAGAAAGAAAAATGCAGACAATTCAAGTGATACAACTTGACGAAACTTGGAAGGTCGCATTGTGGTCTAACTTGTTGTTTATCATTTACTTGTGTCGCACGTACAAAACAAAACAACAAAAAAAACCTCATAGTACAAAAACGAAGTGCAGGATGAAAATAGGGAACGAGGCGGACGGATAGCACTGCCTTGCTACATTTTCATTTCAGCGGCTGTTAAAATTTTCCTGCAATGCCCCGTGTTGGATGCTCCAAAAAGTAAAACTGAATTGTTTACTTTCATGCTTAAAAAAACAAAACAAAAACAAAAAAACACAAAAAACACAAAAAACCAACAACAACAAGTTCCAGTGCCCCATCAACGGTCTTTGACAACTTTCTCTTAGACCCGCGGAACTAATTACATTTCCACAAATGACCTCTTAACCTCCTTCTTTAAAAAAAAAACAAAAAAAACGTCTTTTGGAAAATAATTACTTTTAACGGTAGAACTAGCCCCTCCTCCGGTGGGACTATTAACACCACGCTCTGGCCCATGTCCAAAAATGTGTGAGTGTGTGTGTGTGTGTGTGTGTGTGTGTGCGTGTGTGTGTATGTGAGTGAGAGGCACGCTTACAGATGGCCAACAAAAGAGGGGAGCTTAGAGTGCATCTCACCCCCTCTTCCCAGAATGATTTTCTTCTCTAACTTGATCAATAGCCCAGCCGCTTTTATTTTACTTGATAACACAGATGCCTGCCTGTTGACACCTTCGAGTTCATCGCATCATTTACGTTATGACGCCATGGGATGAAAGTTACAGTCCAGCCTTAAAATGAATGGTGTAAAAAATAAATCATAATAAATGCATCAAGTTAATAAAAACAGAGCAGAGTGAGAAAAAGGCGAGCAAAAACAATAAAATAAGGAAGTGAGAAAGTGGATCACATTTTTTCCGTCACGGTGTTGCACAAAAATCCAGATGATTCGATTACGTCCAACTACTTCAAATTAAATAAAGCAAATCCACACACCTTTTTTTCAGTGTTGTTAAAATATGAAAGAAATTAGCAAGTACAAATGTTAACGTACGTCTGAAAAAGCGGAACTATTCCGTTCCTATGAACACAGCACAATGGGCCACAATGCCGTGATGTGATTGGGTGGAATTTTAAAAGCATCGCTTTCATGCTCCTGTTTGAAAGACGCAACTGCCAGACTCCCGACTTTCTGGGTGGGGGCTCCACTCCGAGCGCCGGCTTGCCAAGGAAACCTCACCGACCGTTAAAATACTTTGAGGCCCCCCGTCACTCAAGATCAATGGTGCTTCGACAGGATGTGATGTCGTTTTCTGCTCAGCTGATGCTCACTGCGTGAGTGAACAACAGCAACAATAGCGAGCACGCGTGCTCTATTGTTGCAGTGAAACTGAGACACAAAAGCTTTTCCCCTGGGCTTCCTTCTACCTCCCATCTGTCAATGTTTGTTCGACACCATTTGGCTCCAACGGCTCGTCTGAAACAATTTCAAGATTAATGGAAATGTTTTGGTTTCAAAAAAAAAAACAATAATGATAATCTTCATGAGTTCATATCATTCACATGCACACACATGGTTGATATTCTAACATGGGATTGTCGCAAAGCAGTAAAACAGGGGGTGGAATTCACAATGCCACATGCGCCATGATGTTCAGTCACGTTTTCTGAGATGGGCCTTTTTCCACAGCGCTTGTGGCAGGAGCTGGTTCCGGGCCCGTGCCCAGGTTAGCACCGGTTCTTTCACTTTCCACCACAGAAATTGGCTCCAGCTGAGGTGCTTAAAACCTGCCCCAATTATTTGTTGGGCCAGACTCTGGCGCCAACTACGTCAGGGGGCGGGCTTATCAAGACGAGCGCAGATGTAGAGGAACGACACCTTGGACACCTGCAAGTTTTGCACAAACTGTGTCTCGCCGGAAGAGCGATCGCGGACGTGCCCGAAGAGCATGCCATCTCCAACTCACAGCCAGCCTCATGATCATCGACAATGATTAAGGAAGATAGAAGCGTTTGCTGATTGCATGTCCCTGACTGTTATGTACAACATACGAGCATAATTGATGCTATGCTATGTTGCCGAGCAGATGCTAACAGTGCATTATTATTATTATCATATTAATATTATTATTATGATTATTATGATTATTATGATTATTATATTATTATTCTTATTATGCGAGCAACCGCTGTTGGGTCAGTGTCAACGTCAGCGTGACGTTTGAATGCTTTATGATGACATCATGACGTGGCTCCGACTTGGCTCTTTGCCGGTGGAAAACCAAACACGTTCTTTGTGACTTTTTCCCACAGCCAAAACAGGGTTTCTGCTTGACCTACGAACTTTTTCAGGAACTGATTTTACAAATTTCTAATCCAAACACTTTAGTTACAATGGAGTGAAATTTCACTCAAAGGCCTGAGCAGAAAAAAAATCTTTTCTTTTGAGTATTGCTTTAACATTTCGTACTTGCCAGGATGATATCTGAGGTGTTGGTTGCGTGTAGGGTGATTTTTATTACTCTTATCTGTTCAAAACAAAAAACAAAAAAACAAAAAAGATGGTCTGGGTGATAATTGTAAAGGTTAAACATGTTCCAAAATTCTGATTGCAAGTCCTTATGTGTGGGTGGTGAACATAGAGGTTAGTCACTCCACAGAGTCAGTCAGGGTCAAATGCGACAGAGAGTCGCCGATTATTCATTTACCACAATCAAAATCGCAAAGAGAAGAGCTAGATATGATGGTCCAACAGCACTGCATTTCCCAGAATACCTTGCTTTATCTCACTCTATAAAATGACGACCAAAAAACCTTCTGGACATTGGACTGCAATTCAACTTGAATTCGACACCCTGTGTCATGGCGTCAAATTCAATTCAAATTCAAATGCATCC
>CAAKHF010002965.1:63969-77795 GCA_901007745.1 Hippocampus kuda
AAGGAACTGATTGCATGTGACACAAAAGGGGAAGGGCAAGCAAATGAAACCAAGTGAAACTAATGGCAGACATTGAACAGGCACCAGGGAGTGACACAAGAGGCTTTGTGGCAATGGATTGGTGGATTTACGAACAGAGGCTTTGAAAGTAACAGTGACTGAGACAGATAGCAGATAACGTAACGCCGCCAGCGGTGACTTCAAAATAAAAGCTTACCGAAGGATACATTGACGTCAGTGCAATAAACGTAGTAAATATTTCATTGGAAGTAGGGCTTCTCCGCGGGTGGTGTCATGGCCGCTAGCTTGTCTTACCTTGTCGAGATTTCAGCTTGCTTTATTCTAGTTTTTATCACCATCACATAGTTGCTACCAACATCAACAAAACGCCTTCCCGAAATCATATTCACCCGCTAATTAAGGAGGCTGAGAAACAGCTTGTTAAATCTGCCCTCATTGTATTATAAGGCAAAAGTCCTCGGCATTAGCTGACAACTTCTACTCCTAGTAAGACGAATAAATTTGCTCGATAGTTTTTCTATTTACAGCTTCAATAGTAATGACATTTCTCTTCATAATGCTTCACGTATGAATATAATTCGTTTCAGGTACAAAAAAATGTCATCCTCCACTCGCTGCTGTCTGTGTCAAGGTCTGATTTGTGAACATAATGATTAATGAAGATCCGCAAAATAAACACATTTGCTTGGTACAGATAACTCTTCTTTTTGTTGTGACTGTGGAGGTTTGCTAAAAGCAGGGGAAGATCTATTCTTGTAGAACAGCCTTCGATTTTTTTCTGTAAGCTGCTCCAAATATTTTCGAAGAAAATGAAATTGAGACATTAATTTTGACCGTTGAGAAAAATGTACAGTCAAAAGACCTCATTCAATACATTCCAAGATCGAACGTAGCATCCTGACTAATTCTGTGGCAGTCCGTTGTATGCTGAGCCATTTGACCTGTGGAATGTAAGCCTCCAACCACATTTGTCAGTGTCCTCCAAACAGGATTCTTACCGGACTACTCTGCATGGGAGGTTGCGTTGATCTATTTAGAGCAATGGGAAATAGTTTGGGATTTAATATAACATATTGAATGAATATGACATAATACTTTGAATGTAACATTATTATTACTGTAGAAGCACTAAACAAACCTTCTACTTGCACACAAGGTACATCCCCACCAAACGACCTTGGTGGCTTTTTCATGAGAAGAGTAAAAATGTTCTTGCAATTCAATTGCACATGCAGTCTTCATAAAACAAATCTCAAAGAAGACATTAATTTCCACCAGAACTCAAATCTTAAGGGTTTTAACGACTAGGCTCATGAATCATGCGGTCCTCCTCGAAGTATGCCAACCTTCTGCTTAAGTAATTTGATGTTTTGACAGGTAAGCAAGAGTATATGTTGAATCCAGCACATATAGCCTTGTGGCCATGTTATAAAAATGAGAGATGAATTCATTTCTGCCGATGTGAAATGCAGCAGCCAGTCAACTATTGCGGCGTGGCCATGCGCGCATTTACTGCACTTTGATGTGAGTCATGTCCTACGTCAGCTTGAATATAAATGCATCATTGTAGCATTCCCATGTATGTTCCAACACAAACACAAATAACAATACAACAACAATACTCAATACGTTTGGGGTCAATCCGAATGGTAGCCCTTCGCCCTCGATTGTGTGTTCATGAGACCGAAGGGGTGTCACAATTGAACTTACAGCTCCAAGATACAGTCAGCGAGTGAGCAAGGTGAGGCCAGATGTGAGACCAAGACCACCCCAATGACAATTGCAACAACTGAAACTGTTAGCAAGCTAACAAAAAATGACTCATCTTTACCCAACAAATTTTTTTTAAAAAACATAATAAGAGTGTGGACACCAGCAAAGGGGGATGACATAATGCATGCGTACAGAGAAAAAAAATGCTTTTAAAGAGAAATTTACAAATAGTGTACCCTAACCCAATAATGTGAGTCAAATGTGTCCTTAACATGTTAGCTAACGTGCTAACAAACACTGTATGCCTATATCGGCTGGGATACTGCCACCGGCCAAGTTGGTAACCTAATTTGCTCTTCCTCGGCACTGTGTTTGAAAGTGCTTTTCGAAGCTTTGATAGTTTTCTTGAAGTTGCACTCTTGACTTGAGTAGCAGCGTGGATCAGGGAAAGAAAAAAATCATC
Organism: Hippocampus kuda; assembly: GCA_901007745.1. NCBI lineage: Eukaryota > Metazoa > Chordata > Actinopteri > Syngnathiformes > Syngnathidae > Hippocampus > Hippocampus kuda. Next base: position 66,167 of record CAAKHF010002965.1, read on the forward strand.
TGTGTGAAGATTTGCCAGTCCTGGAAAGACAACAAAATGGTGGGTGAGTAACAATCTGATCCTCAATGGCTATGATCTCGAGAGCGGTTGCGCAAAGGGCTGAACTCCAATTTTGTTCCAGGGGAGCAGCACTGATGCCAACAAGAAAAAAAAGTCAGCATACCGGGCAAATGTGAGCAGAAAACCTTGTGTGGGTGATAGCTTTCAGCGAGAAAACAACAGCCGGCAAAAAGAACCAAAATATTGTAACGCTGCACAAATGGGTGCGTTATTGCATTGAGGTAACTTAAAACAGCACGACGTGTGGATCTGCTCAAGAAATATATATGGTAACCATGGAAGCGGGATTTATTATTCATAACATCACCGTGCCTCTTTTTGTATCACTGTGCGGATGGAGAAGGATGTGAGAGGACTACTGATGTACCTCCATTTTTCATTTGAAAGTCACAACATTTTGTGTTCGAACAGCTCTGTGAGGCTGATGGAGGGGGCTTGATGGGATTCCTGCATGCTTGTAGGTGAATAGAGGCAAAAGCCTTTTTCTCATCAACACCTGGGATGAGTGGGTGCTACCAGCTTTGACTGACAACAAAATGTTGAGGCCTGACACACGTTCGGGTGGGAGGTGACGTGATTCAGCGAAGAACAAAATGAAAAAAAAAAGTAGTGTAGTGTGTTGAATTTACTCTGTTTTATTAGGTGTGGTTGCAAGGAGAAAAATCATGTGGATGCAGGTTACATTTTCTAAGTAGACGATCCAGCGACTTAAAAAAAAAAAAACAGATACAGACGATTGTCTGTTGCGCAACCACTTAACGAAATAAAATTGAGTGATTTCAACACACCATTTTTTTTTAGTGGACTCGGTTATGAGAGCGAAGGAAGAATAGAAAAAGAAGGGGAGGACGGGCAATGTGGACGTGAGACGCAAGAGGAGAGAATGTAAAGTCAAGCGGAGAAGAGAAGAATGAAAAGGAACATTTCAAATGTGGAGGAAGGAATAATGCACACACTTGCCGCATCCGTTCTATGGTATAGTGACTTAATAAGCTTACATTTTTACGGCCATTGTGAAAAAAAAAAAAAAAACAAATCATCCACAACATGCCCATCCCCTACCCTCATTTCTATATTTTTTTGGTGGACTCGTACTTGGGTATGCCGGATTTTTATTTTTTATTTTTCCACAAATGTTGACATGTTTTTTTTTTTTAATCAACCACTGCAGCAACGAAAAAGACAAAGAATTATGGTTTCACCTTATGCATTATACAGTACATTCGGGTACGTCGGGTGCAGAGGGATGCGTGATGGATGGAGGCTGCTTTATAATTCGGGTAATGCAGATAACTGACAGCCAGAGAAAGGAGGACCCTTGCGTGTGCGTGTGTGTGTGTGTGTATATGTATATATATATATATATATATATATATATATATATATATATATATATATATATATATATATATATATATATATATATATACACACACACACACACACACACACACACATACATATATACATAATATTTGTGCCAGTGGCAAAAGTTCACGCACAAGAAAAAAAGCAATAGAACCTGTGAAACACCAGCTGAGTATCCATTTTGTTGACATATATTGCATTGTGACCTTTATGAATGATGGTGTGTTGGATAAGCCGGCACATCGCCAAGGTTACACCGTGCGAGGCTAAGAGAAAGTGTATGCTCACCTTATTCCTTCTCCTTTTCGAGCCGTAATTTGTATGAGTAACTATAGGACAGGTAGTAACTCTCTCCAAAGAAGTCATCCGGTGGCAGGCCTTCTATGTAACTGCAGGCCTCCAGCTGTCATTAGAGGCTTCCAGCTAGTGATCTTAAAGAAGTGTTCGGGCTAACAGGGCTGCTTGGACATACCTTGATGTGTCAAGCATCCCCAGGGTGAAGAAAGAGCTTTTTATTCCGTGTCGTGTCTCGCCGTGCGCCCGGTTGTCACCGGTGCTCACCGGACACGCATATTCGCACTGCATCTCATTACTTCTCTGAGGCCGAGAGGTTCTATATGCACGCATGGCTTTACATTCTCACTTTGTCGTCTGCTGCACATACCGCCAAATGCTCGGGTGTTCCGTCTGCATGTCTCCGACTCTGCTCATACCGCTCGCAAGTGACACCGACAAAGCCAAATCTGACTAATGGGATAAATCAACTCCTCTAATCTCAACCAGGAGACCGGTACCCAAAATCAAAGGTTTTATGCAAATCAACTTCTTTATGGGGGTCTTACAGTCATCCAAATATGAAGTCACATCAGGTAGTAAGCTGGACAGCTTTGAGCACGCGATGTAAACAAGTGTCAGGCTGTGTGCTGCTTGCTGAGACCCCGCCGACGTTCTCCTGTCAAAAGCAGACTTTTTCTTCTGAACTCGCACCTTTTCGAATGACGCCTCGTCTTCCGCAAAGGGGTTTAAGTTGTTAATAAAACGTGTTGGTTGAAGAAGTCATCGGCTCGACTGGTTGTGGCTGCTGTGACCTTAAAGCGCTTAGCAAACAGTCATCACTTCCCTTCTTGATCTCTAGCGTGTAACACGGGTGCCCTCAACTAGTCATTTGTGTATCTGTGTGTGTGGTATTAATATGATATATTTTTGTGTTCGTGTACACTGCACCCTAAGCGTCCTATATGTAGCCCCCCCTCCAGCCCACAAAAAAAAAATACTAAAAACATAGGTGACCTTTAACCAACGGTGGTGCATGATCTGCATTACAGGAAGTTGTTAGCGATCAGCTGGCTGCAATTGCAGCTAGCGATCGTAGCTGTTTAGCTCGATATATTTCTTTATTATTATTATTTTTGTTCTCATTCAAAGTTTGTTTGATGTGCAATTCACCGATGGTAAAGAAGGGGAACCTGGAGCGCTAGCAGTAGCATTTTAAAACGGTACTCGCGAGCTACGACGGTGATGATGCTGCACTTAACACGCTACAAAAGTGCGTCCCTGTTTCCCTGTGTCAGGTCTCCGACTGAGGTAGGCCGAGGTTTCTTTTTTACAAACTCAGTCTTGTCTTGTATCTCGTTTATTTTTTTTTTGTCTCTATCATGGTCAACAGTAATGGGCTGTCACTTATTTTTTCACTTACTTTTCTACCTCGGGTACTCAAAGTGTTTTACGCTGCGACCTCATTCACCGACTGATGACGGAGCAACTGGGGGTTCACTGTCTCACTCAAGGACACTTCGACATGGTCGCAAATGTGTCCGTTATGGTTGTTGCTCAACATGGCTGGCGTGTGTACGTGGCCTATGCTCGCGCGCATGCGTGTGTCAGCGTGCAGGTACGGGAGCGGCGGGTCAATCGCGGGAGGGTAGCTGCTTGAAAAGTAGCTCTTTGGTCAAAAAAGATTGGGCACCCCTTGATTTATCCCACATTTTGAAACCTGTATCGTTGGACATGCAACGTTATTTGTTGCAAAATAATGTAATAGGACTCAAAGATGACTTTTTTTTTTTTCCCCCAGTCTGGTCAATAGCCCTTATATTTTCTCAAAGATTGTGTCGCTTCATTTATTCATCTCTTACAAGCGGGTAAGTACATGATGATGTTTTTATTAGCAGCAAAAGTATTTAAACATTAACAACAATACATCAGAATATATGGGAGCTGTCAAAATTTATGCTCCAAGTCAGTCTTGGGAGCACATCACCAAAGCACAGCTGTCTTGTAAGCGAGATTAGGTTCAGTGCAGCAGAAAGACAAAGCATCACTTTGCAGTATTTATGAACAGTTTTTAGAGTGGTGGCACTGAGTGCTCTCCTTTGTATTTGCCACTCTGCATATCCTGGCCTACATAACTTATGTGTGACAACAACAAGCAAGTTGTCTGTTGAGCGCTGTCTGCTCTCCAAGCGGAAGTCCTGCTTTGCTGGCACAACACCCGCAGCACTTTCCGCATGTTAAATATGCCTTTGTTGATTCATTGAAATACACGCACGCACACATGTACACTTGCGTTCACACACATACACTCACACACACACACACACACACACACACACACACACACACACACACACACACACACACACACACACACACACACAAACGCACCCATACAAAATGAAGAAACCAAGGTTTATTCACCGTACTGTAATTACATGAACTGTTGTCTGCTTTATGCTGACGATCAATGGTTTAATCATGTCTTGGCCAAGGACAACTGCTACATTGCAGTCGATTCCCAGTCAACCCACAAATAGGTATCAGAATTGTTCGGTGTCTGTTAAATGTTGTTTTTTCCTAAACATGTACTGTAGCCAATTTGTGTCTCTACTGGGCATTCTAATTTGGATAAAATGAAAAGTGAAAACTCATTCCTGCCACCAAACACCATGGGACGGGTGAGAATGATCTACTGGGTGACAGAAGCTCTCCACTGAATGTAGGTCAATACATTTGCATCAGAACGACACATAAATGAGTAAACATATTGTTCTCTTCATTTTTGCTTTATTACGGGGACCAAAGATTTCATTTCAATGCTGGGCAATTTCTTACAGCTGTAGTTATGTAATAATATCATCACCCAGGCCACAGCAGTAATCGCTTAATATTATATGCAATTAACAACTTGATTCCCCTGGATGTTTTTTTTTTTTTTAAACAAAGGAATAAACAAAACTTGTCTCAGGACTCAAAACGGAAGAGAATTTGAAGATGTTGTTTGTTAAATATAATTATGTGTAATGAGAGAGAAAAAGCTGAGGGCTAAAAGATTTGCTGCCAGCTTTTTTTTTTTCTACATTGGATTCAGTCACTGTGCCCCACCTTCTGTCTGTGCTTTTCTTGGAATGTGTTACTTCCTGTATCGATAGGTACTGTCATTGTGCGTCACGCTTTACCTCCGTATTGATGCCATCAGGGATGGATATGGTCTACATATCACACAGGCCTCGCGACTGCTTGAAATTTCACGGTTCGCATAAGGTGCTTCTGAACCATCTGTTGTTTCGTTTTTTTTTTTTTTCTTATTGAATTGGATCGCCAAAGAGCGCGGTATATTTTCCAATGATATTCTATGGAATACATTTCAGTAATTACGTTCCTTCCTTCCTTCCACATAACGATCCCAGACGAGAGTTTTATCCATGAGAAAATACAACCCAAGTCTATAAATGTCCTCTCATGCCTTCTTCACATGATACAACCTCACTGTATCATATTGTCCACGACCATAACCAAACTCCAATGAGCAATGCTTCCTAAAAAAAAGTACCTACTCTCACTAGAATGGTAAATAAGTGTAATTGCTGCTATATAAATGAAATGTTGTACAATACCAATATGTCCATTATGCCTTTTTACCTTTGTGAGAAAAGAGCAAGTGGAAGCAGCAAATTAATTCATCCCTACAGGCTACGTTACTGTACAAAATTTCAATTGTATGCATTGCGAATGTGTATTTAGCTCTCACCGTCACATAAACATCTCTTCAGTCACTGACATTGGTGACACGAGCGTCATGTATTTAGCCAGTTGCTTGATCTGTGAAGCTGATTGCTGAATAAATCAGTCAGAAAGGACAACGTTGTCAGACAAAGACTCCGGGACCGAACCCATCTTCATATTCGTCCCTGGCAAAGTGAAAGCTTACTGTCAAATGGTGTCAGGCACAGGATCTGACACAGCACCGTCACTGTCCCTCTGCCACGGAACTGACACTTGAAAAGAGGGCGTTCAGATGTGCACTGGGCTATGATATGCGCAATGACGCTGGCCAAGATGCACAACATATGCACGCTGACTCACTCACTCACTCACTCACTCACTCACTCACTCACTCACTCACTCATAACCGTGTTGATAGGCTGTGTGGTCCAGAAGAAAAGGGAGGAAAGGCAGAACGCGAGCAAGATGTCTGAAGGGCAGAAACATGAAAAGAGAGACCAAAAGAGACATAAATGGAAATGGAACAGCACTTTTTTTTGTTGTATAACCCAAGGCGAACATGATTTCATGGTAACTCCAAAAGCTCATCTGTGGTGTCAAAGTTAATGCATTCCGTTTATACAGATTTGAGTCCAATGGCGAACGTATCCTCAGCAGTATATATTCATAAAATGTGGTGCTGCCATTCACTGATGTGGGAAGGAGACAGTCACACGACAAAATAAGCAAAATCATACCAAAGGACAATTTGCAGCAATATGATCAGGGGTACACACAAGGGGTGCGATGGTGTTCATGCAGCCTGTACTTTGACACATCTGTCACTGCGCTTTATGCGCACTAGAATAATGGAGCTCAGTCAGTTAGCTTGACTACGGTTAGGCTATGCAGCCGCAATTCGAAGTCAAGTCAGCCGATTGCTTCAGAGGGCCGGCTTTAAAATTAAAGATAGGTAAGGCATTAATATCCATGGACAGTCCTGCTTTTTGCGGCACCTTGCGTTGCATCTAAAAAACAGTTGTTGTGGTGGCTAACTTGATTAGGCTAGCTCCGGCGCTAACGACTGGTGACCAAACGTGTCGTAGGACATCTCCATCTCGCTGTGCGCAGCTCCAACGGTCCATCAAAATATGTCCTTGCGGGGCGAGGTGGGGGGAAAAACCAAATTGGCACAGGACTGCTGCCTTTGAGCCGTGCACCTAGCTAGCTAGTTGATCGCAGGGCACCATACTGCAAGTTCTACGTGGGTAGTTAATTTTTCGAAAGGACCATGCAACTCACTTGTATAGTTTTAATAAAGAGAACACTGAAAAAAACCCTGAAAAAGTGTATTCCGTTCTTTTAAAATGACACAATAATGATGAACCTTTCTCAGATGTGCTGTCAGTTCATCCATGAGGTCAGTGAGCCAAGAAGAAAACGAGTACCAAACAACAACCCCCCCGTGCTAATTTGAGGACCATGTTTCGGTGCACCCCTGAATACCGTTATATATTGGAGCATTGAAATGAAATGGGAAGACCAAACACCGAAATTTTTGTTCTTTGCATTTTTCGAGGGAGTTTGTTATTGAAAGCCTCATATTGCACCCAAGTCAGTGTTATGCGGATGTGTGAAATTCTTGCTTTGTTGCACAAAGTAGACCAGGCCCAGGATGCGCTAAACGCAAACTGTCAGACACAGCTTGCGAAGTCTCTCAAGCTCCGGAAAAAACCCCAGATATTTACTCCAGGCATTATCTTGAGAAAAGGTGTCTTCAGTTTGTTTAGCAGCTCTGAGTTTGAATTTTCCCTTGCGGATTCCAGTTTGATCATTCACATTTGAGTGTATTCATTTTTTTTTCCATTTCAGTCTTTGGGGAAAGGTGTGAAAAGCTCTAATGGACAGTCTAATGGCATGTGCTCAGCATATCGCAGACTTTAATCATCTTTGTCATATCTGAATTCAGAGCAAGGCATCTCTGCGCGCTGCGCATCTCGCGGACATACATAAACTATGAACGCAAAGGGTGAGCTGCGAATTCGCCACACTTTGATCAGACTAAAAGTTTGCAGTTGCCACTGACGTACCTTCAACATTTCACGAGGTCTGTCGCTTGATCAAGGCCAACTGTTTGAACTGGTGCCAAAGAACAAATAAGCTCACAGATTTTCTGTGCTTTCAACGGACATTCAGGTGACTTATCCTCTCCGAGCAAGAAGCCTCTCCGCGTGCTCCCACCAATAGCGGACATGGCGTAAACACAATCGGCTGAACACCAGTTTGAGTATTCATGCAGGAGAAAAGCTAAAATGAACGTTCTGGAAAGAAAAAAAAAGCACATTTTGACACTGACTTGGTACTTTGTACAAACTCCACTATGAGTTCTACTGACAGCATTACAAAGCCCGGTCTAGTAAGAGCTAATACAAGACCTGCTCGTTACAAAACTAGTAATGTTCAGTAACCGCTGCAGTCAAACGAGGGTTAACCTTATTTTCACAACTGTGGCTGTTCTCTGTAGCGTAGAACTGAACTGCATGATGATAAGTTGTTTTTTTGTAGTCATCTTATTCAGCTAAATGAGAGGCAACATATCATAAATGCATCTGCACTGCAACCTACAACCACAATGATAGGAATGTAGTAAAATGAATAAATTTGCGTCTTTGTTAGTCAGCACAGAGCATAATTAACTCGGCGTGATGATAGGATGTCGAACTCATCATGAATCCAGCTCGGAAATGCCACGTGCATCCTCATTCCTTCGGGGAATAAAGTACGGAAGATAGCGGCACGTTTAATTATTTCCCTTCCGTCATTTATTTCTCCTGCGATGGTCTAAATCAGGGGTGGCCAAACTTACGACTTTTCGATCAACCAACCTCCCAGGATTGACCCGTTACCGCTCACGCTCTCATACGCACGCACTTGCACACGCATGCCATGATGAGCAACAGCCAGAATGACCCTAAAGATGAACGAAACAGGAAAAGAAAGTACACATAAGAGTTGATGACTTTGTGAAAAAGGATTTCCTGCCTACCTTGCTCGCACGTACTGTTTCAAAGTGCTTCTCTCGGGCCTCCAGATTGTCAGTCTTTGCAAATGCCAAATAGTGCATAAAACCAACTTTGACGGACAATAATCGTAAAAGCCAGATCGCAAAAGCTCTGATCGCAAGCTGCAAATGCAGACTGCTGAGCGCAAACAACTTCCGCTGGCGCAGGTCACGCACCACTGTAAGTTAAAGGTGACCTGCTTTATTTGAGTTCATAAATACTTTTTGTGAAAGTGAGCCTGATAAGATGATGAGGGTGCAGTGTTCATAAACATCAAAAGTATTTTACGAACATGACCAGAGAGACACAAATGTTTTTTTCATTTTGTTTTTTTCCCCCTCTACCCCCCTCGCGATCCACTTGGGATCAGTCCGCGAGCTACTGGCGAATTGACCGTCGTCACGGGCACCCCTGATCTTGAGTTTGGCTCCCCATTAGTTTGCGTCGTATCCAACAAATAATAATTGACAATAAAGTCCCAATTTCTGATGGATGTTAAATGTAAAATAAATGAGTCGTATTTAGTATTTATGAGGCGCGTCAACAAGCCTTTGCAGTGATGTCTGATGTGTCTGGCATGAATTCAGGAGTTCCCTGATAACAGGACACATAATAGTTGAATCCATTTGTTTTTCAGTCGCGGTGGCATTTAGTGAAATGTCCTTTTTGCTTTTATGTCTCCGGCCACTCAGACATTGGCAATTAATTGATTTAGCAGCACCGGTCATTGTGGCAATTTGCCCGCGGGGGCGCTAATCCATACGATGGAATTCATACGTCTACTTCATATGAAATCTCCTGTCTTGCTAATTGACCTTTTCATTTCGCAGTTCTCTTCACTGATGTGAGAAGGGCCCTTCGCAGACGCTGATGACGGACATTATTTTGCTGCTTCTCAGTCTGCGTTTGCTGAGAGATGCAGTACATGGACACCTGAGACACGGCGTGACTGTCAGGAAGAGTTTGACTTTGGAGAGCTTCCAGTCCATGCTCCTAAATGTTGCCACGACTTTCATAAAAAAGTAATGCACGCATGGTTATGACGGTCCTTGCGGTTTGATGACCTGCACTTTATCCCGGAACACCACGAACACATCCTGTTGGCGGACTGTTGCTCGGAGGCAATTTACCGCTTCTTGACTGGCAGGACACAGCAGGTGAGGCTTTAGGGAAAGCGCCTCATCATCCACACGCAACATAAGCGCCGGAGCACCCCAACGGTGTTTCCACTCTCCCCGACTCTTTTCTCGCTGCGGAAATAACTGACGAGTTAAAATCTAGATTGCAAATTGTAATAAGCGTGTGGTGTAAATGCGAACATAATCGCAGTTATTGTGATATAAGCATCCTCTTAAAACCCTTCTGCGTTGACTTTTTTTAAACAACACATCGGAAAAAAGGCTCCATAATGGAATGGTGGCTTTAAAGTGTAATATCAAAGTCATTTCTGAATCCTTTTTTTTCTTGCGACCACTCAAAATGATCAGTGGCGTCAGACCATACATACATACATATATAGTTTCTATTTACTTATTTGGTTGGTGCCCTCTAAGGACATTAAAGCAATAAAAAGCAGTATTGTGCTATGGGTGTAAGTAACTATCATCTGCATATAAGTAAAAAACAAAAACATTGAATTTGGAATATTCAATATGGACAAGTTAGCGCCTTCAACATGTTAATAAATCATAAAATCATTTTTGTTTGTTTGTCAACACTCCTATTTTGGGATGTTTTGGCACAGAAGGGTTTTAAATCCCTAAAATGCTAATGCAGAAAGAGGCCAATTTCTCCAAAAAAAGAACACGATTATCAGGTAGGGAAGGTTAAAAAAATTAGCTCCATAAATAATGACGTAAAATTAATTAATGCAACTTTTGCAAAACCGACAAAGACCAAAGAAGAGTATGAGTAATATTTTTAATTTTTTTTTTTATTTGAACTTTTCTTCTTTTTATCCACAATGAACAAAGCCTTTAGACAATAGCAGTTGAAACAATAACATGGATTTCTCTGGTCTTCACCAGTTGCCTGTCGTAGCGCTGTGCGGTGCAGGTGATTGGGGAGGGCGGAGGGGTGGGATGACACCGACAAACATCGGATGCTTGTTGTCGCTGACCAAAAGCGACCTGTGGTGGCTGTGTTTTTACCTGCAACGGTGCGAGTGAGACGATGGCGGTGAGCCACATTCAACAAGGCCTTGCCCGAAAAACTCGGTGTGAGCTCAAATAACCCATTTCAGATTTGAGAAATACACTGCCAGCCGTGAATGATAGCATGACGGGAGAGGCCTCGCATTATGCTCCATCTCCTATTATGTGCTGACCTCCGCATCTCGCATGGCCTTGCGCTATTAGACAGCAAATAGCCCAGGAGAGGGCCCATGGCTTTAAAGAGAACCTTCCATACACAACAACCAGCTCCGTCGCGGCCTGCGGGTTTCACATGAACATTGGCGCCATGACGTTCATCTTGTCTACTTGTGGTTCAATTACGTTTTCAGGTTTCTTTTTTTTTCCCCAGACAATGGTCTTTTTTATGTGGGGGGTGGTGGGTGGGCCGGGATGATTAAAAAAACAAACACCCAAAAGACACCGTGACACCGGACACGAAATGCAAACTAGGAAATCCCATGCAAATCATGCAATGAAACTTAGACTGGAGAAACTGGACGAACATTCAACACCCGCAAAAAAAAAAAAAAACAACGTCAAACAGATTGCGCAAAACAAATAACAGGACGTTAGACTGGAAAACACAAAAACAAAAAGCAGAACCACTGCAGAAGAAGCAATCACGTCATGGACTGGGAGGAGGGGGAAAGTCATCACATCAAAAACCAGTACAGTACATTCAAAAGACGGATACAAGAGGCAATGGAAAGAAGGAGGCGTGGAGATGGCACCATCAACAGGGACGAGGGGCTTACGTGCTCCCACACAACCGGGACACATTCGCTTCAGCGGCGGCAGGGGGTTGGAGCGCAGCCTTGCCGGGGTCGGGGAGCCTTATTTTGAAAGTTTCCCGACCCGGTCAGCTTTTTTTAAGACACGTCACCAGGAAGTCGTGACAGCTCTGACGAAAGCCGAAACTGTCAGCCAGCTAAGACTTTTTCTCTTCACCCAGATAAAAAAAAAAAAAAAAAAAGACCATTGTCG
>CAAKHF010002968.1:37552-53405 GCA_901007745.1 Hippocampus kuda
GGGGTGTACGTCCCGCCAGTCCCTTTCGGGGCAAGCTCGTGGGAGGCGAGAGCGTCGCGACGTTCGGACCGGACCACATCGACATAATCCAGGTGTGACGCGTCTCACCGGAGTTGAGAAAGGAGGCCACTATGGCCAAAAAAGTTGCTGGCACCATGAAACTTCAGGTGCCCGCCGGACAAGCGAACCCGTCCCCGCCGGTTGGTCCGGCACTGGGTCAGCGCGGCATCAACATCATGGAATTCTGCAAGGCGTTCAACGCCAAGACCGCAGACATGGAGCCCGGCGCTCCGTGCCCGACCGTGATCACCTATTATCAGGACAAGTCCTTTACCATGGACATCAAGACGCCGCCCGCGTCTTATTACCTGAAAAAAGCAGCTGGTCTGAAGCCGGTTGGCAAGCGTAACCGTCCTCGCGGCGCGGAAAACCCAGGTCGCGAGACCGTGGCAACTGTGACCTCGAAGCAGGTTCGCGAAATCGCCGAAGCCAAAATGAAAGATCTGAACGCCAACGACGTCGAAGGCGCAATGCAGATCATCCTGGGCTCGGCCCGCTCTATGGGCATCGAGGTGAAGTAAGATGGCAAAACTCGGTAAACGTACCCGCGCTGCGCGCGAAGCTGTCGCTGGCAAGGAAAACCTGTCGGTTGAAGAAGCAGTTGCTCTGGTCAAGGGCAATGCGACCTCGAAATTCGACGAGACCATCGAAATCGCTCTGAACCTGGGCGTTGATACCCGTCACGCAGACCAGATGGTTCGCGGCGTTGTTGGCCTGCCGAACGGCACCGGTAAAGCGATGCGTGTTGCTGTGTTCGCGCGCGGCCCCAAGGCTGACGAAGCGAAAGAAGCTGGCGCAGATATCGTTGGCGCAGAAGACCTGATGGAAACCATTCAGGGCGGCACCATCGAATTCGATCGCTGCATTGCAACCCCGGACATGATGCCCATCGTTGGCCGTCTGGGTAAAGTTCTGGGCCCCCGCAACCTGATGCCGAACCCCAAGGTCGGCACCGTGACCATGGACGTGAAAGCGGCCGTGGAAGCAGCCAAGGGCGGTGAAGTTCAGTTCAAGGCGGAAAAAGGCGGCGTTGTGCATGCCGGTGTTGGCAAAGCGTCGTTTGACGAAGCCAAGCTGGTCGAAAACGTCCGCGCCTTCATCTCGGCTGTAGCGAAAGCGAAGCCAACAGGCGCCAAGGGCACCTATATGAAGAAAATCGCGCTGAGCTCGACCATGGGCCCCGGCGTGACGCTGGATGTGGCAGCCGCTGCTGGCGAATAAGCCCTCGGCATTTGCCCTCAGTATTAAGACCCGGGTGGTGCGAACTGCCCGGGTTTTTTGTGTGCTACAGGAAAATCTGTTTCAGGCGCGCCTCTAACAGGTCGCGCTTGCGCTCTTCAAACTGGCTGCAAATGAAATCTGGCCGCCAGAGGCGCAGCCAGTCTTTCAGCAGGCGGCCTCGCAGGCAGCAATCCAGGATCTCGGTGTCGATTGGATGGCGGTAGAGTTTAAAGAACATCTGTTTGTTGGTCTTGAGCATACCGCTCTGGTCAACCTCGTCCTGAGTGGCGCTGCGAAAGATGTCGGCTTTCACAAAATCGACGATGTCATAGACGGCCAGCTTATCCCGCGCTTCGGTGAAATCGAGGCCGATGGTGGTGCCCTGACCCATGATCAGGTTGAGGCCATGGAAATCCCCGTGGGAGAACACGCGCAGATCGGGACGGTTTCGCAGCCGTGCGGCCTCGGCCAGAAACGCATCAACCATGGGTTGGCTGATCGGGGAGATATGATCCGGAACAAGGGTCGATAACTCGCGGATATTGTCGGTCATCCAGCGGGGCCGGAACGCGTATTGAACTGGGTTCTGCAGGCTGTGCAGGTGATGCAGCCAGGCTCCGGCCCGGCGATAGACCTGCGCCACCTGTTTATCATCTTCGCTGTTATAGATCACATCGACGGCGGTGGGGCGGTCGACATATTCTGTCACCATGTAGGCGCCACCAGGGGCCAAAAACACGGGCCGCACGACGCGACCGGATTTGTGCCCTTTGAAATGGTCGAAAACCCGGCCAAGCGTCTCGAACTCTCTGCTCAGACGTCCCGACTCGGGCGAGATCGTATCGATTTTTAGGGCAAAGTCCTGACCTGGCGTTTCCACCTTCATCACCAGCCGGGATCCCGGAAACCCGTGCGAGCGATAGACGCATTCCAAGCCGGTAATGCGGTCGCCCAGCCTATGTTGCGCAAACTCATTGGCAAAGCCTGATGCCATGTCGTATTCGGAGATCGTGAGTGTCGGCATGGTCTGGCGGATTTACGTCTGTTCAATTGGGCGTGTTCGGCGCGTCCGACAAGACAAGAGCGACCCGCACGTGTCAATGGTTGGGGCCTTGCTTGTGGGTGCGGACTAAAGCTGCGATTGATTGCGCGGACGTGCAATTTACCTCTTGGAAACCGGGCGCGTCTGACCTAAGTAGACCTGCGGAACAAAGCGTGCGATTCGTCGTGCGCTTTCTTTCGTTTCGTCCAAGACGGTGGGTGGTGTCATCTGGCCCCTTAATTTCCTGCCTGAGACGGGTAAGACCAAAGAATTCTGAGGGTCCCGCCCTCGGGCGCATTTTGGCCAATCCCGTAACAACGGACCTGAACGCCGGGGGCTTGCCCGCGGCAAATATGAGCCGGGATGTCCAACATCCCAAACTTGGAGAGAACTGTGGATAGAGCCCAGAAAGAGAAAGTGGTCGAGGAACTCGGCCAAATCTTCGAAAGCTCTGGCGTCGTAGTGGTTTCGCACTACGCCGGTCTGACAGTTGCCGAGATGCAGGACCTGCGCGCGCGTGCACGCGAAGCGGGCGGGTCTGTGCGTGTTGCCAAGAACAGGCTCGCCAAAATCGCCCTTGAGGGTAAGCCGTGTGAAAGCATGGCCGACCTGCTGACAGGGATGACCGTTCTGACCTATTCCGAGGACCCTGTGGCAGCAGCCAAAGTGGCCGAGGACTACGCCAAAGAGAACCAAAAGTTCGAAATTCTTGGCGGTGCAATGGGTGAGAACGCTCTGGACCGGGCTGGTGTTACAGCCGTGTCGAAAATGCCGTCGCGCGAGGAGCTTATTGCTTCGATCGTTGGCTGCATTGGCGCGCCTGCTTCGAACATCGCCGGCGCAATTGGCGCACCTGCAAGCAATATCGCAAGCATCCTTTCCACCATCGAAGAGAAGGCGGAAGCTGCGTAAGCGGTTGGCACTGAATGATCTGCGTAGGGAAAACCCCCTGACGTTGGAACACACACTGTAAACGGAAAGAGCTGATACAATGGCTGATCTGAAGAAACTGGCAGAAGAGATCGTTGGTCTGACCCTGCTGGAAGCACAAGAACTGAAAACCATCCTCAAAGACGAGTACGGCATCGAGCCCGCAGCTGGCGGCGCCGTCATGGTCGCAGGCGCAGCTGGCGATGCCGGCGGTGCAGCTGAGGAAGAAAAAACCGAATTCGACGTCGTTCTGAAGAACGCCGGCGCTTCGAAAATCAACGTGATCAAAGAAGTTCGCGGCATCACCGGTCTGGGCCTGAAAGAAGCCAAAGAGCTGGTCGAAGCTGGCGGCAAGATCAAAGAAGGCGTGGACAAAGCCGAAGCCGAAGAGATCAAAGGCAAGCTGGAAGCAGCTGGCGCCGAGGTCGAACTGGCCTAAGTCAGTCCGCTGGCACATCGCTGATGTGCCTGGAAATTTGGCTGGGTCCGGAGAAATCCGGGTCCAGCCGAACCTGTCTTAGAAAGGGCCTCAAGATATGGGGCGTTTTCTAAGACACGGTTTTCGGATCGGGAGGCCGCCTTCGGGACGGTGGCCACGAATTGATCCGGACGTGTTGTCTCGATTGTGCAAGATGCCGGGGCCCGACGGTGTCTTTGCCCGCTGAGAACATCGAAAGGTGACATCTGACATGGCTCAAACGTTCCTTGGCCAGAAACGTCTTCGTAAATATTACGGCAAAATCCGCGAAGTGCTGGAAATGCCGAACCTCATTGAGGTGCAGAAATCTTCTTATGATCTTTTCCTGCGCTCCGGCGATGCAGAGCAGCCCACTGACGGCGAAGGCATCAAAGGTGTGTTCCAGTCGGTTTTCCCGATCAAGGATTTCAACGAAACCTCCGTTCTGGAGTTCGTGAAATACGATCTGGAAAAACCCAAATATGACGTCGAAGAGTGCATGCAGCGCGACATGACCTACAGCGCGCCGCTGAAGGTCACTTTGCGTCTGATCGTGTTTGATGTCGACGAAGATACTGGCGCCAAGTCGGTCAAGGACATCAAGGAACAGGACGTGTTCATGGGCGATATGCCCCTGATGACACCGAACGGGACGTTCATCGTGAATGGCACCGAGCGTGTGATCGTGTCCCAGATGCACCGCTCGCCCGGTGTGTTCTTTGACCACGACAAGGGCAAGACCCATTCCTCGGGCAAGCTGCTGTTTGCCTGCCGCATCATCCCGTATCGCGGCAGCTGGCTGGACTTTGAGTTCGACGCCAAAGACATCGTGTTCGCCCGTATCGACCGTCGCCGCAAGCTGCCTGTGACAACCCTGCTTTATGCGCTGGGTCTGGATCAGGAAGCGATCATGGACGCGTATTACAACACCGTGTCCTACAAGCTGGACAAGAAGAAAGGCTGGGTCACGCCGTTCTTCCCCGAGCGTGTGCGCGGCACCCGCCCGACCTATGATCTGGTTGACGCCAAATCCGGTGAAGTGATTGCCGAAGCGGGCAAGAAAGTCACTCCGCGGGCGGTCAAGAAGCTGATCGACGAAGGCACCGTCACCAACCTGCTGGTTCCGTTCGACAACATCGTCGGCAAGTATGTTGCCAAGGACATCATTAACGAAGAAAACGGCGCGATCTATGTCGAGGCCGGTGATGAGCTGACCCTGGAATACGACAAAGACGGCGATCTGATCGGCGGCACCGTCAAGGATCTGATGGATGCGGGCATCACCGACATCCCGGTTCTGGACATCGACAACGTCAATGTAGGCCCCTACATGCGCAACACCATGGCTCAGGACAAGAACCTGAACCGGGAAAGCGCGCTGATGGACATCTACCGCGTCATGCGTCCGGGCGAGCCGCCCACCGTCGAAGCTGCATCGGCCCTGTTCGACACGCTGTTCTTCGACAGCGAACGCTATGACCTGTCCGCCGTTGGCCGCGTGAAGATGAACATGCGTCTGGCTCTGGACGCGCCGGACACCCTGCGCACCCTGCGCCGCGAAGACATCGTGGCCTGCATCAAGGCGCTGGTGGAACTGCGTGACGGCAAGGGCGACGTGGACGATATCGACCACCTCGGCAACCGTCGTGTGCGTTCGGTCGGCGAACTGATGGAAAACCAGTACCGCGTCGGCCTGCTGCGCATGGAGCGCGCGATCAAAGAGCGTATGTCGTCGGTCGAGATCGACACCGTCATGCCGCAGGATCTGATCAACGCAAAACCGGCTGCGGCTGCTGTTCGCGAATTCTTCGGCTCGTCGCAGCTGTCGCAGTTCATGGACCAGACCAACCCGCTGTCGGAAGTGACCCACAAACGCCGTCTCTCGGCGCTTGGCCCCGGTGGTCTGACACGTGAGCGTGCGGGCTTTGAGGTGCGCGACGTACACCCGACCCACTATGGCCGGATGTGCCCGATTGAAACGCCCGAAGGTCCGAACATCGGTCTGATCAACTCGCTGGCCACCTTTGCCCGCGTGAACAAGTATGGCTTCATCGAAACACCCTACCGCGTTGTCAAAGACGCCGAGGTGACCGATGAGGTTCACTACATGTCCGCGACCGAGGAAATGCGTCACACCGTGGCGCAGGCGAACGCGACTCTGGATGCGGATGGCAAGTTCATCAACGATCTGGTTTCGACCCGTCAGGCCGGTGACTACACCCTTGCCCCGCGCGAGAATGTTGACCTGATCGACGTGTCGCCGAAACAGCTGGTGTCCGTTGCGGCCTCGCTGATCCCGTTCCTTGAAAACGACGACGCCAACCGCGCTCTGATGGGCTCGAACATGCAACGTCAGGCGGTTCCGCTGCTGCGGGCCGAGGCACCGCTGGTCGGCACCGGGATCGAGGAAAAGGTTGCGATCGACTCAGGCGCTGCGATCCAGGCGAAACGCGCCGGTATCATCGACCAGGTCGATGCCCAGCGTATCGTTATCCGCGCCACCGAAGATCTGGAACTGGGCGACGCTGGCGTTGACATCTATCGTCTGCGCAAGTTCCAGCGTTCGAACCAGAACACCTGCATCAACCAGCGTCCGCTGGTGAAGGTGGGTGACACCGTCCAGAAGGGCGAGGTTATTGCCGATGGTCCGTCGACCGATATGGGTGAACTGGCGCTGGGCAAGAACGTGGTCGTCGCGTTCATGCCGTGGAACGGCTACAACTACGAAGACTCGATCCTGATCTCGGAACGTATCGCGCGTGACGACGTCTTCACCTCGGTCCATATCGAGGAGTTCGAAGTCGCCGCCCGTGACACCAAGCTGGGCCCGGAAGAGATCACCCGCGACATCCCGAACGTCGGTGAAGAAGCGCTGCGCAACCTCGACGAGGCGGGCATCGTTTACATCGGTGCGGATGTTGAGCCGGGCGATATTCTGGTCGGCAAGATCACTCCGAAGGGCGAAAGCCCGATGACCCCGGAAGAAAAGCTGCTGCGCGCCATCTTTGGTGAGAAAGCATCTGACGTGCGCGACACTTCGCTGCGCGTGAAGCCGGGCGATTACGGTACGGTCGTTGAGGTCCGCGTCTTCAACCGTCACGGCGTCGAGAAAGACGAGCGTGCGCTGCAGATCGAGCGTGAGGAAGTCGAACGTCTGGCCCGTGACCGGGACGACGAGCTGGCGATCCTTGACCGCAACATCTATGCGCGTCTGCAGGGGCTGATCCTGGGTAAAACCGCTGTCAAAGGCCCGAAAGGTGTCAAGGCAGGGTCGGTGATCACCGAGGACCTGCTGGAAACCCTGACCCGTGGTCAGTGGTGGCAGCTGGCGCTGGAAGGCGAGCAGGACGCACAGATCGTTGAGGCTCTGAACGAGCAGTACGAAGTGCAAAAGCGTGCTTTGGACGCCCGTTTTGAAGACAAGGTCGAGAAGGTCCGCCGTGGCGACGACCTGCCGCCGGGTGTGATGAAGATGGTCAAAGTCTTCATCGCGGTGAAGCGCAAGCTGCAGCCGGGCGACAAGATGGCCGGTCGTCACGGGAACAAGGGTGTGATCTCCAAGGTTGTTCCGATGGAAGACATGCCGTTCCTGGCCGATGGTACGCCGGTTGACTTCTGTCTGAACCCGCTGGGCGTGCCTTCGCGTATGAACGTTGGTCAGATCCTTGAAACCCACATGGGTTGGGCCGCACGCGGTCTGGGTCTTAACATCGATGAGGCTCTGGGTGAATATCGCCGTTCCGGCGACCTGACCCCGGTACGCGAAGCGATGAAGCTGGCCTATGGCGAAGATGTCTACGAAGAAGGCATCACCGGTCTGGACGAGGATGGCCTGATCGAGGCGGCGGGCAACGTGACCCGCGGTGTTCCGATCGCCACTCCGGTCTTTGACGGTGCCAAAGAGGCTGACGTCAACGACGCGCTTGTGCGTGCGGGCTTCTCGGAAAGCGGTCAGTCGGTTCTGTTCGACGGTCGTACCGGTGAGCAATTCGCACGTCCGGTGACCGTGGGCATCAAGTACCTGCTGAAACTGCACCACCTGGTGGATGACAAGATCCACGCGCGTTCGACCGGGCCGTACAGCCTGGTGACCCAGCAGCCGCTGGGTGGTAAGGCGCAGTTCGGTGGTCAGCGCTTTGGTGAGATGGAGGTCTGGGCTCTGGAAGCTTACGGCGCTGCCTACACCCTGCAGGAGATGCTCACCGTGAAATCGGATGACGTCGCCGGCCGGACCAAGGTCTATGAGTCGATCGTCAAGGGCGAGGATAACTTTGAAGCGGGCGTACCGGAATCGTTCAACGTTCTGGTAAAAGAAGTCCGTGGCCTCGGCCTGAATATGGAACTCCTGGATGCGGAGGTTGAGGAGTAAGGGCGCTGCCCTTTCTCCCGTCCCCCCTTCCGCAAGATTTGAGGTAACAAATGAACCAGGAAATCACCAACAACCCGTTCAACCCGCTGACGCCCCCGAAGGTTTTCGACGAGATCAAGGTCTCGCTGGCGTCGCCCGAGCGGATCCTGTCTTGGTCCTATGGCGAGATCAAGAAACCCGAAACCATCAACTACCGGACGTTCAAGCCTGAACGTGACGGTCTGTTCTGCGCGCGTATATTTGGCCCGATCAAAGACTACGAATGTCTGTGCGGCAAATATAAGCGGATGAAGTATCGCGGCGTTGTCTGCGAGAAATGCGGTGTGGAAGTCACTCTGCAGAAAGTCCGCCGCGAGCGTATGGGCCACATCGAACTGGCCGCGCCTGTTGCGCATATCTGGTTCCTGAAGTCGTTGCCGTCCCGCATCGGTCTGATGCTGGACATGACGCTGCGTGATCTGGAACGCGTTCTGTACTTTGAAAACTACGTCGTCATCGAGCCCGGTCTGACCGACCTGACCTACGGCCAGATGCTGACCGAAGAAGAGTACATGGACGCGCAGGATGCCTATGGCATGGACGCGTTCACCGCGAATATCGGTGCTGAAGCCATCCGTGAGATGCTGGCCCAGATCGATCTGGAAGCCGAAGCCGAGCAGCTGCGCGCTGATCTGGCCGAAGCAACCGGCGAGCTGAAGCCCAAGAAGATCATCAAGCGTCTGAAGGTAGTTGAATCCTTCCTCGAGTCGGGCAACCGGCCCGAGTGGATGGTGATGACCGTGATCCCGGTCATTCCGCCGGAACTTCGTCCGCTGGTTCCGCTGGATGGTGGCCGTTTCGCGACGTCGGATCTGAACGATCTGTATCGCCGCGTGATCAACCGGAACAACCGTCTGAAGCGTCTGATCGAACTGCGCGCGCCTGACATCATCGTCCGCAACGAAAAGCGGATGCTGCAGGAATCCGTGGATGCTCTGTTCGACAATGGCCGTCGTGGCCGCGTGATCACCGGCGCCAACAAGCGCCCGCTGAAATCGCTGTCGGACATGCTGAAAGGCAAGCAGGGCCGCTTCCGTCAGAACCTTCTGGGGAAACGCGTCGACTTCTCGGGCCGTTCGGTCATCGTGACCGGTCCGGAGCTGAAGCTGCACCAGTGTGGTCTGCCCAAGAAGATGGCGCTGGAGCTGTTCAAGCCGTTCATCTACTCGCGCCTTGAAGCCAAGGGTCTGTCTTCGACTGTGAAACAGGCGAAGAAACTGGTCGAGAAAGAACGCCCCGAAGTGTGGGATATCCTCGACGAGGTGATCCGCGAACATCCTGTCATGCTGAACCGTGCGCCGACGCTGCACCGTCTTGGAATTCAGGCGTTCGAGCCGGTCCTGATCGAAGGTAAAGCCATCCAGCTGCACCCGCTGGTCTGTTCGGCCTTCAACGCCGACTTCGACGGTGACCAGATGGCCGTTCACGTCCCGCTGAGCCTTGAGGCGCAGCTGGAAGCGCGCGTTCTGATGATGTCGACGAACAACGTTCTGTCGCCTGCAAACGGCGCGCCGATCATCGTTCCGTCGCAGGACATGATCCTGGGTCTCTATTATGTGACCCTGGAACGCGAAGGCATGCCGGGCGAAGGCAAGGTGTTCGGTTCGATCGACGAAGTTCAGCACGCGCTGGATTCCGGCGAAGTGCATCTGCACACCAAGATCACCGCGCGCATCACGCAGATCGACGACGAAGGCAACGAAGTTCAGAAGCGCTATGAAACCACGCCGGGCCGTCTGCGTCTGGGTGCGTTGCTGCCGATGAACAACAAGGCGCCGTTCGAACTGGTCAACCGCCTGCTGCGGAAGAAAGAAGTGCAGCAGGTGATCGACACTGTCTACCGGTATTGCGGTCAGAAAGAGTCGGTTATTTTCTGTGACCAGATCATGTCGATGGGCTTCAAAGAAGCGTTCAAGGCGGGCATCTCGTTCGGTAAGGACGATATGGTCATTCCGGACGACAAGTGGGGCATCGTTGATGACACCCGCGGTCAGGTGAAGGACTTTGAACAGCAGTACATGGACGGCCTGATCACTCAGGGCGAAAAGTACAACAAAGTTGTCGATGCCTGGTCGAAGTGTAACGACCGCGTTACCGATGCGATGATGAGCACGATCTCGTCGTCAGATCGGGCAGAGGACGGCTCCGAGCAGGAACCGAACTCGGTTTACATGATGGCCCACTCGGGTGCGCGGGGCTCGGTCACTCAGATGAAACAGCTGGGCGGTATGCGCGGCCTGATGGCCAAGCCGAACGGTGACATCATCGAGACGCCGATCATCTCGAACTTTAAAGAAGGTCTGACCGTTCTCGAGTACTTCAACTCGACCCACGGTGCCCGTAAGGGTCTGTCGGATACCGCTCTGAAGACGGCGAACTCGGGTTACCTGACCCGTCGTCTGGTGGACGTGGCGCAGGACTGCATCGTTCGTGAGATCGACTGTGGCACCGAGCGTGCGATCACGGCCGAGGCTGCGGTCAATGACGGTGAAGTTGTCGCCTCGCTGGCCGAACGTGTGCTGGGCCGTGTGGCAGCTGATGATGTGCTGCGCCCGGGCACCGAAGAGGTGATCGTGGCCGCGGGTCAGCTGATCGACGAACGCATGGCGGACACGATTGATGAGGCGGGTGTTGCTTCGATGCGCATCCGCTCGCCTCTGACCTGTGAGTCCGAGGAAGGCGTCTGTGCAACCTGCTACGGTCGTGACCTTGCACGCGGCACCATGGTGAACACAGGTGAAGCTGTCGGCATCATCGCCGCCCAGTCCATCGGTGAACCCGGTACACAGCTGACGATGCGGACCTTCCACATCGGTGGTGTTGCCCAAGGTGGTCAGCAGTCGTTCCAGGAAGCCAGCCAGGACGGTGTTGTGTCCTTCGAGAACCCGCAGATTCTGGTCAATGCCGCAGGCGAAAGCCTGGTCATGGGCCGGAACATGAAGCTGGTGATCAAGGATGAGCATGGCGAAGAGCGTGCCAGCCACAAACTGGGCTACGGCTCCAAGCTGTTCGTCAAGGACGGCGCCAAAGTGGCCCGTGGCGACAAGCTGTTCGAATGGGACCCCTACACCCTGCCGATCATCGCCGAGAAAGCCGGTACCGCGAAATACGTTGACCTTGTTTCGGGCCTTGCTGTCCGCGACGAGACCGACGATGCAACCGGCATGACCCAGAAGATCGTGATCGACTGGCGCGCCGCCCCCAAAGGCAGCGACCTCAAGCCCGAGATCATTCTGGTCGGTGAAGATGGCGAACCGGTCCGCAACGATGCGGGCAACCCGGTTCACTATCCGATGTCGGTGGATGCGATCCTGTCGGTCGAAGATGGCCAGACCATCGAAGCCGGTGACGTTGTTGCGCGTATTCCGCGCGAAGGTGCTAAGACCAAGGACATCACCGGTGGTCTGCCGCGTGTGGCCGAACTGTTCGAAGCGCGCCGTCCGAAAGATCACGCGATCATCGCAGAAGCCGATGGTTACGTGCGCTTTGGCCGCGACTACAAGAACAAGCGCCGCATCAGCATCGAACCGGCAGACGAGTCCATGGAGACCATCGAGTACATGGTGCCCAAGGGCAAGCACATCCCGGTCGCCGAAGGGGACTTCATCCAGAAGGGTGAATACCTGATGGACGGTAACCCGGCTCCGCATGACATCCTGTCCATCATGGGTGTCGAAGCGCTGGCGGATTACATGATCGACGAGGTGCAGGACGTCTATCGCTTGCAGGGCGTGAAGATCAACGACAAGCACATCGAGGTCATCGTGCGCCAGATGCTGCAGAAGTGGGAGATCCTGGATTCAGGTGACACCACCCTGCTGAAAGGCGAGCATGTCGACAAGCAGGAGTTCGACGCAGCCAACGAGAAGACCATCGCCCGCGGTGGCCGTCCGGCTCAGGGCGAGCCGATCCTTCTGGGGATCACCAAAGCCTCGCTGCAGACGCGTTCGTTCATCTCGGCGGCGTCGTTCCAGGAAACCACGCGCGTGCTGACCGAGGCTTCGGTTCAGGGCAAGAAAGACAAGCTGGTTGGCCTGAAAGAGAACGTCATCGTCGGCCGCCTGATCCCAGCCGGTACCGGTGGGGCCACGCAGGCCGTCCGTCACATCGCGCAGTCGCGTGACAACGTGGTCATCGAAGCCCGCCGGGAAGAAGCCGAAGCCGCCGCTGCTCTGGCCGCGCCGAGCTTTGACGACGACATGGTTGGTGATGAGTTGGACGTTCTGGTCGAAACACCGGAAAGCCGCGAGTAAATCCCGCAACACAAGAACAGAAAAGGCCCTGCGGTTTCGCAGGGCCTTTTTTTGTCGCTGATGCATTTGACTGAAAAGTCGATGGCAAAAGCATGCCTTGCCTTCCGATGTGACTTGGGTGTTTCTTGTGGCATGACTGAAAATTCAACTGTCCCGACAATATTTTTCTATGCACAAACAGACGATTATGCAGAGTTTTCCAACTTTGCCCCTTTCGGTATCGCCGTGGACGGCCAATGGTGGCGGACCGTCGAACACTTTTTTCAGGCTCAGAAGTTTTTAGATCCCGGCTATCGTGAACGCATCAGACTTACGAGCAAGCCAAAGGATGCCAAGGCGCTCGGGATGACGCGAAAACTACCGTTGCGCGACGATTGGGAGGACGTGAAGGACCAGATCATGCTGGATGCGGTTCGGGTGAAATTTCGGACTCATGAAACCCTCAGACTGGTATTGCTTGCGACTGAAAATGCTCGGATCGTGGAAAATGCGCCGATGGATTCCTATTGGGGCTGTGGCCCTGACGGGCGGGGTCTGAATAAACTGGGCAAGATATTGATGCAGGTTCGTCAAGAGCTGAGGTCGGAACAAGAGGTCGACGATGAAGAAGTTGAAGGGTGATTTGATCCAGCTTGCAATGGACGGGCACTTCGACGCGATAATCCACGGTTGCAACTGTTTTCACACGATGGGTGCGGGTATCGCCAAAACCATAGCTCAGCGGTTTCCCGAAGCGTATGAAGCAGACAAACAAACCAGCTATGGTGACAGCTCAAAGCTCGGCACGATTTCAACGGCCACAATCAAACGAGGCGGGGTTAGCTTTGTCGTTGTAAATGCTTACACGCAGTTTGATTGGCGAGGGCGTGGCAGGCGAGCCGACTACGATGCAATATCCGGGTGTTTTGAGGACGTGGCCAAACGCTTTTCGAAATCCCGGATCGGATATCCCTTGATCGGGGCCGGTCTTGCGCGGGGGGATTGGACCCGGATCGCACCCCGGATTGAGGCGGCTTTGGAGGGGCTGGACCATACACTGGTCGAATACTCAGGTTGAATACTCGCGAGCAGGGTCAGTTGACAACCTGACGTGTTTTCCGGCCAATGGCCGCAAGTATTGACCTTTGGATTCCGCCCCAATGACCCCGAACCTGAAAGGCGCGCTGCTGATGATGGGCAGCATGATGGCCTTTACCATCAATGATACGCTGGTGAAGGTCGCCTTGCAGGACCTGCCATTGTTTCAGTTGATTGCGTTGCGCGGGCTTTTGGCAACAGTGTTCGTCTATCTGTTGGCCCGGCATCTGGGCGCGTTGCATCTGAGATTTCCACGGCATGACAGGTGGTTGATCGGTCTTCGATGTGTGGCGGAGCTGTTTGCGACCTTCTTCTTTCTGACCGCTTTGAAACACATGCCGTTGGCGAATGTGACGGCGGTTTTGCAGGTCTTGCCCCTGACGGTGACGCTTGGGGCCGCGCTGTTGTTTCACGAAGCGATCGGGTGGCGGCGCATGGTTGCGATTGCGATGGGCTTTGCCGGGATGCTGCTGATCGTCCGACCGGGGCCCGAGGGGTTTGACTTCTACGCAATCTATGCGCTGATTGCGGTGCTGTCGGTCACTGCACGCGACTTGATCACGCGAAGGATGTCGGCAGATGTACCCTCTATGGTCGTAACCCTTGCGACGTCGCTGTCGATTACGGTGACGGCGGCGATTGTATCGATCTTTGAAGGATGGGTGCCGGTTTCCGTGGCCACAGGTGGGCTGGTGATCTCGGCGGCTGTATTTGTTCTGGCGGCCTATTTGTGCAGTGTCATGGTGATGCGGGTTGGCGAGGTCGGGTTTGTCGCGCCGTTTCGCTATTCCGGCCTGCTTTGGGCACTTGCTTTGGGCTGGCTGGTCTTCGGAGACTGGCCGGACGCGATCACACTGCTGGGGGCGGTCCTGGTGGTTGGTTCGGGTCTGTTCACGTTGTTCCGGGAACGTGCGCGTCAGGTCGAGGCGTGAACCCGCCGGACAGCCTGCGAGTCAATCGCAAATCGGGCAAGGAAATCGGCTTCCAGCTCTGGGTCCAAGGGCTCTAACTCGGGCTGTGCTTTGCGCGTTGCGGGTGAATCGTTGAACCCGTTCAGACTGCGCACCCACATAGGGGCATCCGGATAGCTGACGACCGGCATGATGCGAGCCAACCGGTTGTGGATGTAATTCATGATGGTGGCAGGGCTTCCGCCGCGTACATACATGCCCAGCCCAGCAGTGACGAGGTTGCGATGCACCATCGCAGCCTGCACGCCATCCGCATTCATACGCGCCAGATAACCGCAATTGAAGTCGATCCCCACAGCCTCGTGGTTCTGGATTAGGCCCGCGCAATCCCGCGTCGCCTGGCGCAGGCGTTCAACAAAATCCACAGACACGGCATCATCGTCATCATGGCGAAATTGCAGGCAAGGTCGATGCGGATCGGTGCGGGCGTCGTTCAGGAGTTCTTTCATCAGACGCCGGTGCCGTATGGGCGGTTTTTGAATGATCCGCACCTGCGCCATCCCGTCTGTCAGATCCAGCAAGCGATCATGGGCCGGTTTGGGCAGGCACTCCCCGATCAGGATTAGCAAGCGAAAGTCCTGATCTGTCTGGTTGCGAAAACAGGGCAGGGTGGAGGATTCGAACAACCGAAACCGTTCTTCCAGCCGCTCAGGGGCATAGAGGTAACGTCGCCGGTCTTCGGGCGTGTCATGCTGGACCTGAAAGCCACCAATGGCGGGATAGGAAAATCGGCACAGGCCTATGACTTGCATATCATCGAACCCGTCATGCCCCACCATGCACCTTGCGCACGACATCCTGATCAATGGCATAGCGGGCGATAAACTCACCCTCCATCTCGGGGGTCAGGGGGTGCAGGTCGACTTTGCTTTTGCGAGCATGCGGAGAGTCGTTGAAGCTGTTCAGCGTGCGCACCCACATCGGCGCATCGCCATATGAAATCACGGGCATCGACCGCCCGATCTTGTTATGGGTATAGCTGATGATCGCTTTGTCGCAGCCGCCCGCCACATACATGCCCAGACCGACGCCCAGCTGAGTGATGAACACACGCGCAGCCCGGATGCCATCGGCATCGCAGCGGGCCAGAAACCCCTGACAAAAGTCCAAGGCGACGGTTGGGTGGGTTTCGATCAGGCCGCGACCTTCCTCGGTGGCGATGCGCAGGCGTTCGACCAGATCGACGGATACGGCATCGTCGTCATCGTGCCGGAACTGAATGCAGGGCAGACCCGGGTCGGTGCGAGCCTCGTTCAAGACGTTACGCATCACCTGCCGCGTTTTCAGCCCGCTATCGGCAGGCTTTGAAATGACCCGAACCTGTTTCACGTCCGCCGTCAGATCATGCAATCGATCCCGCGCCGGTTTGGGAAGGCAGTCGCCAATAACGACCAACAGCTCAAAATCCTCATCCGTTTGTTCGCGAAAACACGG
>CAAKHF010002970.1:8950-21878 GCA_901007745.1 Hippocampus kuda
GTGGGGGGGGGGGGGGGGGGGACACAAGGGGGCGGGGTTAGCTGTCATCATTTTTTATGTCTGTGAGAAAAAAGAAAGTGCGTCCTTTACATACACACCTTTTATATACACACTTTCAAATAAATATATTTTTTAAATTTTTATTTAAAGATTTTTTGAAACAAGTAAAAATGTTTTTTTTTACTTGACTGCATTTCCACATTGAAAAAAAACTTGAAGAAAATCGAATTCGTTTGGTTAAGCATGAATATTTTCAATGTAATATTGTTTATTAATTCATTAAAAAACAATGATAAATGAAAATGAATTATAGTTTAAATTAAAAACGTGTATTATATAATATTGATCTTACATATTTGTGATATTTACACTTAGTTGTAGCTCACTTTTTTCACGTTTAAAATGTGGTATGAGTTGAATAGATATTTTCTTTTTTTTCATCCCACTTTAATCTAGAATCACATTTACCATGAAATTAAATGTACCTTTAATATTTGCGGTTGTAAAATGTTCACTTTTGTCTTCAATGAAAACATTCTCATGAAAAGAAATACAAAAACATTTTATGAAAATACCCCCCCGCCCCCAATTTTGATCCAACATTTACAACCCGTTTCCTCACTTGGACTCTAACACGATGATATAGCTGTCCTTGTTTCATTCGCAAACGATGTTGTCCAGAGCGGGGGGGGGGACGATAAACGGAGGGCGACTTACGACTAAGGGGATGTTGATGGTCCTGAGGATGTCCACTTCGGGGTCTCCCACCGACTTCTCCCGCAAGAACACAAAAGTTTTGGGGTTGAGGGCGTACACTTTGGTGCCGTTCTCCAGGAAGCTGACGTTCACCCTGGGCCGGTACTCCCTGGGGCGGCAAACGGCAGGACGTGCTCAGACTCTGTGAAGAGGGTCTGGGGACCCAGTGGGGGTCCGGACGTTCCTTTACCTGTAGGTGTAGGGTCCGATCTGCTGGACGGATGGCCTGCCGCCCGCCAACACCACTTCCGGGTTGGTGACGTTGAAGAAGTAGTATTCCATGTAGACGGGCGGGGGCGGGTTCTTCCACGACTCGAACATCTGACTCTTCTCCGTCAATGTTATTTCCTAAACACAAAGTAACCCTTAATACGGCGCGACCGCCAAGAATCAACATGAAGCTTGGAAAATGTGGAAAAAATGACTTGGATTTGGATTCTGGCTGACGGTGCGGTGCGGTTGAGTGCTTCTGTTTTGTGATGTTTGGCGCAGGGACTGCTCTTTATTTTTATTTTGGTCGACTTCTACTTCCTGTTCTTGTCGACTTGGTAACATGGTATCGACCCATCGTGCATTTGAGTGCATCGGTTCATTCTGTATGACAGACAGGTACCCTCTTATTTTGGTAGGTCTCTACGTTATCTAGACAGGACTTGCAGCTGACCGCTGTGGTTCATTTTATGACAGCTGTTGGGATGTTTGGTGTTATTATTTTGGTAAGTTTCTATTTCCTGTTTTTGTTCCCATTCTCGAAGGCTTGATAGCGATGACACACGCTTGTTTTCATGGTTATTGGAGGGCGACGGTAGCTTATTTGGTTCCTAATTGACACTTAAGAGTATCTCTGCTCTTTCAACAGTGAACAAGGTTCATTTGAGGACACACACACACACACACACACACACACACACACACACACACACACACACACACACACACACACACACACACACACACACACACACACGATGGAAACTGTATTTGTGCAACCCAGCAAGTTCCGACAAGAACCTCAACAAGATGAACAAGCCTGCAAATGCTGTTCTGGTTGATGTAGTTCATGCAGGATTAGCGTCGCGCAGGCGAGTCAAGCCAAGTCGGCCTTTTGTCCTGTTTCGGTCAATGAAAACAGACGGGGCTTTATCGTCTAAAGTCCAGGTATCCGTACTTGCAAATATAGCGCAAAAAGTCACCTGAAAAATAAATATTAGAATCCAGGTGCCCACAAAAATCTGCTCACGCGCAGTAAAGTCTTTGCACTTGGTGACTTCCCTCCACTGATGTAAAGAGACCACCAAACAGGTTATTTTTAGCCACGCGCAGGTAATTGACAACAACACTTCCTCTCGTTTCCAGTTTGCTGGAGGACCCGCGTCCGCTTCCAGTTGACCGCTGAGGCCAGATGCATGCCGTACATTGTCTCTCATAAGCACTCGCCGTCAAGCTGGAGGGGCGGCCGCCGCTTGCCGTCATTCTGACCTTGACAAATGATTGTGGTGGGTGTGGTTAATTGTTGGGTCGGTCGCATCCTCGCAACAACACAAAGCTTCCCGTGAAACCGCGGCAGAGCTCAAGGCAACCAAAAACCGTTTTCTATTTTTGTGCTTTCTATTGTCTTGGTTCTAAATGTACACCTTTGTTCCTCCCTCTTACACAACATTCACCACCCCCCACCAAATATATGATAATTATTTTAAAAATGTGACCCCCCCCATCATCAAAAATACAACTTTCTGTTGCTCCCATTCTTTTACGTTCTCAAGAAAGCCTTTCCCCCTCAAAAATGTGCCCGTTTAAAAATACCCCCTCCTCCATTTATGTCACGTGACTTCTCGTGAGATTGTGACTTCTCCCGCTCAAATATGTAACAAAGATCTGCTGATGGAGCAAGGCGAAATGAGGAAGTCGCTACGTTTGAAAGCCTGGCGTCTCTGCGCATTTTCACATCATCAGTGCTGAAGTGAAACCAGGATGATGTCATGCACTTTTAAAAATATCTTCAATCTTTGGTGCAAAAAAACCCCAAAAAAAGAACTTGAACAGTTGTCATAACAGCAAAAAGCATGAATCCTTGGATTCTTCCAAGGTTTCTTTGATGCTTTTGGAAAGCGTTTATCACCAGGGGAGGACATCGCTAGTGCCGACAGCAACTTAGCCCAGGGACACGAGTGGAGGTTGAGGACCTGGTCCTCAACCAAAGACCTTTGGGGGCTCTGACGATCGCTGATGAGAAAATTACGTAAAAGTGCACCAGGCCGAACCCGGCGTGACTTTTTTTTTCAAATGCTTTCATGCTGTATCTGTTAAGCCTTCATTCGAATGCTCGGTGCTGGCCGTTTCCTGGTTCAAGCACAGTAAAGAAAGAAAGAAAAAAAAACTCATGCCCTCAGGACTTGAAGAAGCCAAGAAATTCCTCACATGATTTATGCTTCCTTCCACGCCCTAGAGTACGGATTCTCAAACTTTTTGGTCCAAAGGCGATTTAGGTCTTTATCTCACTGAGTGACGAAGGTTTACAAATGTGTTCCTGTCGGGGTTTGTTCAATGTTGCAAAGAGTCGCAAAGACGTTTGGCGGCAATTCCCAAACATGCTTGCTTGAATGAAGCTTGAATTTGAAATAAACACAAACTCGCAAGGCCTATTCAACAGAACTGCGATGTGTGCTGCTAAAAGCCACGGGAATTGAAAAAGCTGCCAATTTGACAACAAAAAAAATAAATAAAACATTTGGAATGTGATGAAAAGTCAGAAAAAAAGTTGCACATCTTTGCAAAATGGCACTTACTTTGAAACCTTTGAAAGAAAACGATATCCGTAATAGGTTAAAGTTTATTTAGGTAAAGTTACTTTATGTAATAAGTGAATTTAAAAAATACAATTATAGTCTCACATATTTATACCTAAAGCCTCTGTTCTTGGGGGGAAAATGCGCTACCCCTGTAGTATGCAATTTATCCAGAAAGAAAAACAACATTTTATTAACGCAGTTGTCTCATATTTATTTGATGTCGCCATAAAATCGCAGCTTCAATTTGGCCCAAGAAGCCAAGTTGGGGCAATTCCTTCATGATGTTTTTGTGACATTCCGTTCTCCAGATTGTTAGCCTATTAACACAAGTGCCTAAGTCATTTATGAACATTTTCAGAGATCAAGACAAAAATAAAAATTACATTAAATTTAACAATCACAAAGAACCCAATTGCTTTCATTCAACCTTTTGTGCGTCACCATGACCTGGATGACTATAAATCTATACAGACTGTACATGTGTTTCGCAAGTACATTGGTAATTTTCATGACTATTGTAAAGCTGCATTAAAATGACTTTATGCTAATAGGCTAAAAAATAGCAGACATGCACTTTTGAAAACGTCGCAGCGTTCATTTTGCGACGCGCTCTGGTTATCGTGTCCTAAACTACAACTTCTTAGCAAACCTGCGGTGAGACTTTTTTTTTTTTTTCCCTCCCTTGAGGGAGTTGAAGATTAGCTGTTCCCCCCTGCGAAGCAACTCCTCATTTGGAGATTCTCAATGGGCAAAATTAATTTACACCAAGTGGCAGAGGGAAGCTGGCTGGCTGGCTGGCTTCCTCCCTAAGTAGTCCGGATGAGTTGGCACGGCGCCCCCCGAAAACGCTCGCAACTGATTCATGTCAGCAAGAGGAATGCCAACAATTCCAAAATGGTCAAAGGCGGCAGTGGGTGTGCCGGGGTGCGATATATAGCGTGTCAGCTGCCGACCCCAATTGAGCTGCTGAATCGCCACTATACCAACTAAAGCCCACCGCTGTTATTTTGTGTGAATGTCCTAAAACCCACGGGGGAATAATGGATGAAGTTTTTGCCTTGCATCATATTTGTCCCCCCCCCCCTTTTTTTTTAACCATCCATATTTTTGTCGTGTTTCTTATTTTTGAAGTCATACGTTGAGTGGACATAGCGTGGCAATAGTGCTACCAATTATTGTTATTTATTAATTAAACAGCCCACCTAATTTGTTTCCCTTATTCTATTCCTATTAGTGTCAAAGAGTTATATTAAATATTGATGGAAGAGACACTAGAATAATAGCGAGCAAGTTAACTAGCCAGCTAGATAGCGATCTAGCTAGCTAAAAGCTAGCCAGTTACAAAGCGATCTAGCTAGTGAACAGCTAGCCAGCTAGAAAGTGATCTAGCTAGCTAACCTGCTAGCAGTTTTGCAAAATAGTTTGACATTTTTAATTGACAAGCATGCATGGCAAATACAGAAGTTGTGCTCAATACTGATCGAACAGGAAGAGTGTGTTACATGTGTTCAATTTTGTTTTCTTTTCATACTGATTAAACATCGAAGCCTCATGTTGGTCTGTTTGCTTGGTCTTTTTTTGTTTTTTTCAACCACATTAAGATGAACTTATCCTGGCCTTTATAAATTGTAACCTTCTTTTCAATGATTTGCACTCACACGCATACATGAGTTGTACTAAAATAGTGACTGGACACAATACAAAACATCTTTATGTATAGTTAGCAACGGCGTTACTGTGTCATCATTTTAGGTTGGAGCCAAGCTGGAACAAGTCGTGTAAGCTCACAAGACACTCCAACAGCTGGGAATGACAAAGTAAGTGGAAAGAGGGGATGCTTGCTATATAACAGTCACTACAGGACTCAGCGTAAACACGGAGAGACAAGGCCAAAAGGTAAGCAAGCTCCACCCGCGAACACCCTTCCCCCACCCCAACACAGACCCCATGAAACCACACACCCCCACCCTCTGCTGCTGTCAAACACAGTGCGACACTGATGCACTATTAAAACCGCAAAACCTACAAACTTAACTTTGTGTTTGTGGGTTTTGCGGTTTTGTGTTTGTTTCTTGTTCAGAGTCATCCGTCGTTTTTCAATGCAATTTACGGTCTTCAGTGTCACGCGGAGTACGACTGCCTAGCCCAGCTGATCTCAATGAAAGGCGGACTACACCCTGAGCTGGTCGGCGGTCATTCGCAGGGCATGTACAGACGTACAAACACGAACACACACCGTCACTGAGTGGGGGAGCTGAACCCACACTGGCCTGAATTGGTCCAGCCACTGTACCGCCACACAATCAGTGACAGCTCCATTTCAGAAAACTTTATTCCTCACCATGAAGCAATTTGGTTGTGAGTGTGTGAATATTGCAAACGAGATATATATGGCCAATTTCTGTTGCTGCTTGGTCAATATATTTAAGAACCATGCAAATTAAACCACAGGTTGAAATACAAAGAAAAGAAAAAAGCTGAAAGATGTTTTGTCGTCATTTTTGCAATGTGAGTTTTAAACTTCAATTTGCCCTGCAACACAGGAGACAAACTGCAAATGAATGAATGACAATGAATCAAAAAGGCTTCATGATCCACTGATAGGACCCCTAAGACTGGCAACCTCACTTTATGGATACTTGATGCCCACAAAACGGTACTGCTTTTGTGAAGTAAATATCTAAATAACATTAAGAAATACTTTATGGAGAACACCATGTCTAATATAGTGTGTAACTTAAAATTAAGATCAAAGGAAGAAATTAACAAGGCCAGAAGAAATTGGATCCAAAAGTTGACCATCTAAAAAACGAGACCTGACATCCACTTCGGGGCCCACGCCCCTTAGACTGCGACTCTCTGGTTTTGCAGCGCTTATCACTGGGGTTGAGACCTCGTTACCCACTGATAGGTCATACAATTAAAAAAAATACACATAAAAAGTGAAAGAACACATGCTGCAGAGGTTTCATCCTAACTTTGACAGCATTACTGTCTTGCAAATTTTCAATGACTGAATTTGACATGCGTTACAACAGGAAAAATATACGCTGTACATGAATGAATGAAAATGAATGAGAAAAGCTTCGCGATCTCCCTTAAAGGGGTCCTGCCACACACTTTGGGACCTCGTCGCTAAAGTTGGCCCCCTCTGCTTTGGAGGTAACCTCAAACTGAGACCTTTACAGCTTGAGAACAAACCAGTACCCCCATTTTACACTTCAAAAAGGTACAAAGACACATAGAGAGTTGCAACTAGAACTAGTGGAGGGACAGAAATGGAATCCCAACATTCTGGAACGTTGTGGACACCTTGGAGGCCAACAACTGATACATTTTAGTAGATTGGTTTTCAAGAGAATTAACGTGCATAAAAGTGGGAGAAGGGGGGAGAAATGGTAATCGTCTGAGGGAATGTGTCAGTGGGTCATGCTGCATCAGCCAGTCTGAGCCTAAGTGTAATGCTTTCCAGTGGAACATTGTTAGTGGCATTCGGACGGGAAAAAAAAAAGGTCAAACTGAGCTCACCTTTTTTAAGCGGTTATGTATGAGGGTCTGGAAGACTTGAGCCACCACCAGGGCGATCCCCACGATGAGGAGGTGGGCGCACACGATGCCGGTGGCGTAAATGGCACACGATCTCCGGGTCATGGTGACAAAAAAAAAAAAGACACAAAAAAAAAACTAGAGGGAAAAGATGGTGCTTTTTAAACCTTTTCGGGGAAAGGGCGTCCCTGAAGTGAGCTCCGTTCGATTAGTCTCCGCAGGTCTACTTCTCGGAGGAGCTTTTCTTTCTCTGTCTTCCGCTTTCTTCTTCCGACTGTTTGTGTCTCAGGCTCCGGGGGGAAGGTGGCGATTTTAGCCGGGTGAAATGTGTTTTTGAAGCCGGTTGATGACGAGGAGGAGCCGCTGAGCTGGCTTCCTGCCCTTCTTGGTTCCTTCTCTACAGGAATGAAGCCGGTGAGGCGGAGCGCCGCGTTTTGGGAGGCTGAGCCGGGCGGGGCGTCGCGTAGTAAAAAAAAAAACACGCACACACCCCCACACAGCACCCACTATTTAAAAGGCATGCTACTTGTCTTTCACTGGCGTCTCACTACAGGCTTCACTGCAACCATATGGCACCCCCAATCTTTAATCCTTTTATTGTGCTCTATTAGGCAACTTTTAACCACTTCCTGTATAGCTTTTTAAAATCATTCATGAGTCCGTTAGTTTTAGCATCAGTGAGTGGAGGCGGCGCAGTGCGGTGACAATCAACGTCGTAGCGTCACGTGACTTTAACAGGTTTGTTTTGGAGAGGGGGTTTCAAACGTTTTCGTTTATACAAATTTTTAAAATGATGCTTTTGTGCCACTTATTTGAAAAAAATGTTACATTTTGAGTGGCAAACTATTGTGACGTCACGCAACCATCACCCTGACCCCCGCCCCTTTTCTCTCCCTTTTCGCGCTTGCGTCAAACTCGGCCTACCATTGGTCAACGCTCGCCCGGACCACCGTCTCGACATCCGACCCTGCGCTCGCTGATTGGATAGAAGCTGGTGGGCACGATGTCGAATTTGATCGACTGATTTCGGGGCGGGGTTGATATTTAAAGGGCAGCGGGCGCCCAAGCATCCGGCAGTGAGCGTGTTGTTGAGCGGCAAGAGGGATGCGAACGGGCAGGCATCCGTTGCTGATTGATTGGGGGGAGGGTGTTGCAGTTTGATTAATACACCTACAATTGTAATGCACAAACTATAATATTAAACGTTTGTTTTTCCAGTAAATAATGTACTGTACATTTATTAGGCTGTATTTGAACTGCAGTGATGAGCGCCCAATTCAGATGAAATTAATATTTCTGTTGACATTATTTTCACTTTTTGTTCAAGTATTGGCAGTATTTCAGTAAAATTTTGAGGGGAAATGAAGTATAGTGGTACCCAGAATTAAAAGTTTCATTCCCTAAATCAATTTACTTCTGCAATGTATGAAAGTAATTTTGCAGATTTGAGTGCCATGAGATAAAAAAAAAGAAATATAGTGTATGAAAACATAATGAAGAGAATTTAATAACATACAAGTTTAATAAAGTGTAATTACTGTACATACTGGAGAGTTCCCGGAAAGGGGCGAGGCCGAGTGAGTGATGTCTGGGCTTGAATCGGAGTTGCTCCAAATAAGCTGTAATATCAATTTTAAAATGATGTTACTGGTCGATAAATCATTGATGACTTAGGTCCTAAAGACATTGTAGAACTTCTCATGGAGTACAAACCCAGTCAGCTTCTGAGGTCAGGTCAGCACGCTCGAGTCAATTTCTGGAGCCCAGAATTCAAAGCACACATACAAAAAATAAAAATACCAATTAACATCCATGAAATAGAATTCTGTTTCTACAATAAGAATTTTGTTGATATGTGTTTTTTTTTAACGAGGCAGGGTGACTTTTTTTGAACGGATTAGTCGTATTTAGGTGAGAGTGGGCGAGCTTGTTTGAAATGACTTCTACCTTGTTTTTATCACACTGTTGTCGCAACTACTCTGCTAAACTGACAACTGCCATCGAGATAAACCACGTGATGTTTACATCGATATGCGCATCACTCCGCTGTAAAACGGCCCTTGGGACGAATGCAGTGGCGCATGCAAATGACACATCGGAATAGATCACTTCACATCGTAAATAGTTGACTCAAGCGCTTCACTCGGTATGACAAAAAATGTGGCTGTTATTATTTTCATTGACTGGATGTTTTCATTGACGGTGGCAATTTAACAGGACTTTCGTGATGTATTGTGGAAGGATGTGACACCAGCCAAGGTACACTGAGTTAAATTTACGTGCGCATCCGGGAAATTGTATTTTTTTTTTTGTTCCCATTTTGGTTGGCATGATAATTTTGGTTGACACTATGTTCTCATCACTGGTTGTTCGTGATTACGCATGACTTGAGTGACGGTTTGTGGAAGGATGTGACGCCAGCCAAGGTGAAACCTTTTCAATTTATTTGGGACTCAAGGAAACCATTTTTTAATTTTGGTTTTTATTTTCGTTCTTTGTCATGGTTGTTTGTTTGCAGGACTCTGTTGATGTCAAGTATGTGACACAGGTCAAAGTACAAGCAGTTAAATTTTGGGTGCAGAGGCAGGAAACGGTTTTTCAGCAGAACTATACTGGTGCGCCACAGGCCAAAGTACAACTGGTTCAATTTAGGTGCGGATCAAGGAAATTCCTTTTTATTTTGGTTGACATTAAGTGATAACACCGATGCCAACTGTCCTGATCTCCCAAAAAGCCCGGAAGGTGGAAATCAGGAAGACTCCCGACGGACGTCGAGTAGCTGCTTCAGTTTTCAGAATAACAATGCGCCTTTTGTAATCTATCATTTTTTTTCTCCTCGCCACAGAACAATCATTTTTAAAAGCTTGCCACCTTTTCACATGCTGCTGCTGTCTGCATAGATAGCAACATCGAAAAAGGCGGAAAAACGTCGGACACGATGGACGCAGCAGTTTTCCACCCGCTGAGCTGTAACAGAGGCGGAGTGTTTGTAAGCAAATGCCGCAAATGCGGGACAGAAGTATCAAGTTTGACACTCACTCGTGTTGAAAGCAAATATCACTCACGCCAAACGCAGACACCAAGGTCATCTACTCAAGGATGTCGGGTTGCCGTGATAAAGGCCACAATCGTGAAGATATCCCACCTTTGCTGTGTTCTCAGAAATTCACATTTAAATGGAAAACATTAAAAATCACAACAAAAATACATTAAAAAATAAAATATTTTCAAACAATTTTTTTTTTTTTTTTGCATGATGCTGTTTGAACATTCACACACTTGCGCGGATGTCCCACCTTTGCTGGGTTCTGTGAAAAAGGCACAAGCAGACTTAACGCAATCTAGCTCAAAATTCCGTGTCACAGTCTGAACTCGGGCTGTCACGATCGAATATTTTTAGAATCGATTATTCTGTCGATTATTCCATCGATTGATTGGATCAAATATTATTTTACATTTAAGTGTATTACATATTTTTTCCCCGATGACAGTTTTTTTTAATCAATTATTGTTGTTTAATTGATGTTGTTTAGTGAACATGACCACTGGCTGGAGTTTTTAGGTCAAGGGGGACATGGGTGGGATTTTACGAGAGCCCTTTGCAATGTGGAACTTGGAATATTTTGTCTGCCTGCGAGGAGGAAACGGGACACTGGACACTTGCGAGAGGCCAACAGCAAAGCTTATTTACAGACAACACCTGCTGCTCATCTCAGCTTCATTCTCAGAACAAATAGAAACCTCGCACATGAGATGCTTCAAGAAATAGCAAGTTGACTTCAACGCGGCGTTCGGTGAAATAGCCACGTCCAAACTCCAGGGCCATTTGACGCCCCATGACTTTGTAGAGGAACAAGAAAAGCTGTCAAATAAGGCCCATCGTGGCGCTTCTTTGAGACCTCAAGTCATAACATTAGGCACGCAAATATAAGCTAACAAGCCATAATGCTGAAAATTTTACTTAATTTAAAAAATAATGCATAAAATACAGAAAATACACAGATGAGGGAAAAAAAGACAAAATTATGTATATGAATATGAATTAGGACAAAATATAGAAATGCCTAAAAAATTACCCCGGATTGAGATAATTATTCATTCATTCATTCATTTTCCGAACCGCTTGATCCTCACTAGGGTCGCGGGAGATAATCATACTTGTTAAAAAAAAAAAGTTTAAGATCATTGCCAGAGAAAAATACAAAAATACAAACATCTTCGGCCAAATATTAGAAAAAAAATACACAAATAGAACAAGGCGCAAAATATTTGTATGTTTTTAAAAAAATCGACGAAAATAAGAAAAATGAGCTAAATACAAATTATCAGGCAAAAAAAAATCATATTCATTGGAAAAAAAATAGAAGAACTTACAAATAGGACTGTAAGATGTAAGATGTTCCGCCTAAACTACAAAAAAATTAACATTCACAAATATTTGGTTGTTTGCCTTGGTAAAGTTTTAATGGGAATCTCTAATATGCAAAGTATGATTTTCTTTCCCCACATACGTCTCGTTTAAAGTAAACATTCAAAAGGTGAGTGCGGTCGCGGTCTCTTGCATAAGGGCCATTCTTAAATGAACGTCCTCCATTTAGTTTTGGCGCAGGAAGTGACACACGGGGCGGCGTTTGATGTGTCTCTCTCTTGGAAAGAAACCGACTGAGCGCTGAACTCTTCATGTCACTGAGGGTTACCTCATTGTCCTCCAGAGGATGGGGAGGAGCAGGGGGGTCGGCATCTGTTCAAACAAGAGCAATGCAGAAAAGAATCTTCGGGGTGGGGGGAAGAATAACAGTTGGAGTAATTTGTCTGGAAGAAAAGGGTAAAACGGTTCAAGCGCATTTTTTTGTGTTTGCTCGGCAGAGCAACACTGACGCCTTTTCTTTTACGCCGGTGCAATATTTTGCATGTCAGTACAGTGAACTCATGGATCATTTCTTCGTTCCATTTTCAATTGGCAGCAAAAAAAATAGACCAATGTCATTATTGGCAGCTATCAGCTGCCACGATGCACGTTTTATAAAACAAACCACAAATAAATAATCGATCACTTTCTAAATTTTCTAATTTTGAGTGATAGAGTGTCCATTAATTGGTGAATTTTGGTTTATTTTATTATTACTCACTGTATCGCCGACACAATTCACACACTGCACAGCAAGGCGAGTTTTTCCCACAGCGGGTAAATGATTTTTTTGGAATAAGGGTTTATGAATCCCAGTCCTTGTTTCCGGCAAGTCCACCCTTTAGGCTTTGGCGGCGAATTTTGACCTCACCACAAAATGTCCATTCATGAGAAAGCCAGACAATATCGACTGAATCGGCCAAATGGTGCCTACCCGCTGGCAATGGCACCTCAGCAACTAGCTAGAAAGCCACATGCTGATTTTATTTTGGTCAGATTTTTTATTTCCATTCCTGTTGGTTGATAGGTCTTTCAGCTGAAGCTGGTTTTCAGTGACTTTTTGCGGACCAACAACTTTAGGCTGCTACATTAGCTTCTCATGCTAGCTGAAAGCTACCTAGCTGAAAGCTACATAGCTGCTAGCTTGAGAGCCACAGACCCATTTAATTGTGACATTTTGGTGCTGTTTTAGTTGGCATTGATTGAACGCTCAGCCGGAGCTGGTTTTCAACAACGTTTTGTGAACAAATGACTTTGGATGACTTAGCTTAGCTTTTTGTGCTCATTGACAACTACCTAGCCACTCATTAGAATAGTCGGAGGCTGAATTTATTCTGGTATTTTGATGGTGCTTTTGTTCACATTCCTATTGGTTTGCGATGACTTTCAGCTGGAGCTGGTATTTAGTTTGTGTATGTGTGTGTGTGTG
>CAAKHF010002981.1:1969-17984 GCA_901007745.1 Hippocampus kuda
CCTCACACCAGACCTGTTTACCCACCAATTAGCATCGGACGCCGCGCCAGAACGTTCCAGCAGTCGGCGAACAAGACGAGCAGACAGAGCGGCGCCTCTCGCTCGCTAAACAACTTTGGCACAACTTGCGCAATCCGACGCCTTCAGAGGAGCGCCGGCGTTTGTGAAAGCGAGCCGCAAATACTCACAAGGGGACATTTCGGGCTCAACTCCAGCGTCGGAGGAGGACCACCTTGCGCAGGAGGGGCACCCCCCTGGGCGGTCAAAATCAAACGGGGGAGCGCTACCTTTCCCCCGACCGGGTGACGTCCGCCTGCCTTTGCTGCTTCCGCCGAGCCTGCCGATTCCGTCACTTGCGACTTCCCGTGACGCCAAAAGCGCCTCCTTCAAAATGCCGCTTGTCCACCACTTTTGCGCGCTATCTGTTCAAAAGCGAGCGAGCGAGCGCCAGATTGAGGTCTTCGGGACCTTTTGGAAATTCGGGCCCCTCAAGCGCTTGTGCCGACGACCCTCCGAAGAGGTGGTTGGGGAGAGGCGTGCGAGCGCCGCCCAGGTTAGTGCCGTCCGACCGGATCGAGCCGGGTCGGGTGGCAACGTGGAATGTCGTGACGCGAAATGTCCCGGTCGCGGCGGGATCACGTCGAGTCCCCGCGTCGCCCGTCTCGCGAGTCATTTGCCGGGACGCAAGGAGGCCGCGTGCCGTCAGACACATGCCGTTGGTGGAGTCTCACGCTTCAAACAGGGCATAGAAATCAATCGCTTTGGCGGCTCAGCGACGAGGTTAAAAGCAGCGCGGTTGGCTTCTGGGAAACAGCCGTAAGACGGGGCCGCGGGGCCGTTGGCCAAGAACAGCCGATCCAGCTTTGGCGACCGTTGGTGCTTCGGGGTTGCGCCGCTCGACACCAAGTCGCCGGAGGGCAAGCCGGGTCATCCCATGGGCCTTCCTCATCTGCTCGGCTTCAACGTGATCCCATCCGAGCAGCAGCTCATTAGCATCGAACCGGCAAAGAGCCTCCAGTTCGGAGGCTGGAGAGGAAGCGCGGCGCCGGCTCCACAATGTGGCGAGCCCCGATGCCGACACACACACACACACACACAGCTCTGGACTAGCGTCAGTGAGCAGGCGGGCCAAAGGCCAAAGCCAGGATGTTAGCGGCTGAGCGGCCAGGTGCCGAGGCTGCTGGGTAAAGAGAGAGCGGGCGGGGGCCGGCATAAGTGGGCACTATTCAAGCTGTCGGCCATTAGATGAGAGGGGGGGGGGGGGGGGGGGGGGCGGCACGGCCCGACCCAGAGTTTGCGGCGCCCCGCGGTGCCGGCGACGTGCTGCGCCAGAAGCGCCAAATGCTGCTTTATGAGAGGAGCGGCGCAAATTGGAGTCAGATGGTCGACTTGGAGGAGACGCTCGCTCATACGGCGCCGTGTTTGTACAAAGAGCGACCAGCGCAATGACGCTTTTCCAATACTTTGCACAAAGTCACACCGCCGCGCGGCGACTTTGGGCTCGGAGGCGAGCGGTCGCACTCACGCGAAGCCGTTTGTCAAAGGACGCAAAGAGATTGGCCCGCGGCCACTCCACCAATGCACAAAATGTGGCGCTCATCCCGCATGGCTGCGCTTTTTTTCCCTCAACTTTTAAGAATTGCAACACAAAGAAAAAAAAACGCATCCTACGTAGGACCCGTTTGAAGACATTGTCAAAACCGACACGATACCAACCGTGCCACTCGGAGCGCAACTAAGCCATGTCGAAAAAAAGGCTTCTCCTCATTCACTCAAAGGTCCAAATAAAACCAAGGCCCAAAACAACAACATTGCAAGCAATGAACAAGAAAACAACCCCATCTCCCCGATGCCTTCTGCTCTACGCACGATAAAGCTTCTGAAAGCAGAACGAAAGCAGCCCCAAAGTGGCCCTCGGGCCTCCACGACGTCGCCCGCCCGTCTGGTTGACCCGCTTCCGACGGGGCGCCATTTGAGTCAAGAGTTTGCTGCCGAGCTCATCTTCAGGGTCTTTCTTTGTCCCGATCGGCTGGTGTCTTTTTCTCTTTTGAGCATCACAAGGACAAGACAAATGATTGGTCCTCAGTTTGGGCGAGCGCTGAAATGGAAGCACGTGCGCGTCGGAAAACCATTTGAAGGCGACGCAGGGTTTCTCTCCTAAGAACGCTTCGCGCGCGTCAATTCATGGCATTGAGAATTGATGAGATCCGAATGAGCACCAACTGTTCCTGCTCCCGTGCTTCCCCAGCAACGTGCACTCGCTCCAATGAAATTCTTTTGAAAA
Source organism: Hippocampus kuda (assembly GCA_901007745.1). Lineage (NCBI taxonomy): Eukaryota > Metazoa > Chordata > Actinopteri > Syngnathiformes > Syngnathidae > Hippocampus > Hippocampus kuda. The sequence goes on from CAAKHF010002981.1 coordinate 4,254, forward strand.
GACGTCACGTTACAGGCAGGGAGCCGAACGGGACGGGACGGGACGGGGCGAGGCGAGCCGCTGACTATTTGCGACGCAAACGACGACGCGCGCGCGGCGGCCGTTGTTGACGGACAGCGTCAATTTAGAAGGCGTTTGTGTTCGCCGGCTCTGCCGCCAACGATCCGGGGTGGATGTCGCCGGCAAGCGCATGAAAAGAAGACGACGGAAAGCGCGGCGGCGGCGGCCAAGTCAAGAGACAGATTCGGCATCATTTATTGAGGCGGCGTGGAACAAATTGCTTTGCCTTTGCTTTGGAGCAGGCCTGCGGGTCACGCCGACATATGACAGACAGAGGCGGCCTGATGCAGCCCGCAGACCCGCTTCATCTGTCTCTCTCCTCCGTTGCCCCTCCCGCTTCCCTGCAACTAAACTGGCTGCGTCTCCCTCCATCTGCTGGTTCTTCCTTCAGCGGCCGCGCACCTGTTCACACCTCCTCTCCTGTTGGCCGCCTCCTCCCTTTCTCTCCCTTTCTCTCCCTTTCTCTCTCCCTCTCCATCCACGGCTCCCTCCCTCCTTCGCTCGCCACAGCGCTGCCAGCGCGGCTTTGGCGCTCCGTCATTCAATCCATCTGTCGGAGAGTCAACTTTGTTTTACGGGCGGCGGCCCGAGCCTCTTTTCCTCCTCGAGGGGGCGCTGCCTCCCCGGGCCCCGCTCCCCCTTCCCACCGAGCCGCATCGCAATACCGAGCGCACTCTGGCACGAGCCCGCAAATGTCTTGAAGGCGGTTCTAAAGCGACTTGACGACGACGAGCCCCACCACACCAAAACAAAAAAAAGGCCTCGGAGAGGAAGACTGGAAAATTATTTTGACGGCGATCATCCATCTATTTTCGATATCGCCGATCTTCATTCGGGTCACCGGTGAGCCGAAGCCCATCTGGGCCGCACGCCCCGGACCGGGCCCTGGCCACACAGACAACCGCCGACACTCACGTTCACACCGAGGGACAATTTACAGTCTTTGACGAACTTCACGTGCGACGTGCGAAGGCCGCGCAGGATACGATAAGATAAGATAAGATAAGATCTCCTTTATTTGTCCCACACTGGGGAAATTTACAGCCTTCAGCAGCAAGATTGTGGGTAGAAAGAAGAAAGAAGAGAAGAGAAAACACAGTTCAATTAGGTGCAATCTAAATACAAATATGGATAAGGTCAATAAGTTCAATTAAGTGCAATATAATAGTGGTCCAGCCCCCAACCGGGCCAATGAATTGCAGAAAGAAGGGCGTGGCGCCACAATTGCCCCATTGCATTTTCAAGTGGCGAGCGAGAGAAAGCGGGGGCGGCGAATGACGTCTCGTGACTAAAGGCGGTGGAACGAAAAGGCCGGCGTAGCCTCGCGACGTGGTACGGCAGGTTCGGAGCGGCGCACGTGGCCAGGCGGCTCTGTCGTCAACAGGATGGCTCGACCTCTACTTGGAAAACGAAACCGAGTCGAGAAGCGGCGACTTGCGTGCGCTCGCCACCGGTCCGCGGCTGCAAACAAGCCTCATTCCGGGTGGTCCAAACGTCTGCAAAGGCGGCGGCGGACGGATGGCGCAGGGAAGAAGCGGGGGCCGCGAGGTTGGCTCGTGGGCGGTGCAGCAGAAGCGCGCCCGCGTATGTAGGCCAGTGTCCCGGGGCACACTTGGCCGCTCGGAGAACAGTTGCCGCCGACAGATTTGCCTCCATCTCGCCCGAGGTGCCCCGGTCCCAGTTCTGTCCATTTGACGCAAAGGACGAACAGATGACGCCGCTGTTTGGCTGAGGATCGCGCGACGCTCCGGGAGGGGCGATGTTCTACCGCTTTGTCAACGCCAAAGTTGAATAGGCTCCATCAAGGGGGGAAAAGCGCTTTGACGCTTTGCAAGTCAAGTCCCTGACCGATTTGGACTTCATTCATGGCGCAACGGCCGCAGACGGAACAAAGTGCGAAAAACACAAGACTGCTCCCGCTTCATGGCTTTTTCGGCATCGTCGGGAGAGATGGCGGCAAGACGGCTGCGCGGCCGGTTCCGCCGCTTTCTGAAGAGGGCCTGCCTTGCCGGCCTGGCCTGGCCTGCCCCCGCGATTGCCGCTCTCACGTGACCACGTGCGGCCCCGCGGTCTGAAGTGAACTGCCCCGGCGTGCGCCCAAAAGCAAGAGAAAAGGGCAAGATATGGGCCTTGGCTCAAGTCACCTCCCTAATCAGAGGCGGCAGCGAGAGGGCTAATCTCAAACTACGTGGAAAGGCGCGGCCGGCCGAAGCGAAGGGAGGACGAGGAAACTGGCACCCACTCAACGATGCGCTCGGTTGGGCAACCTCCAGTCCAGCCAGGCAACTTGGGCGGCATTTCAGAGGAGAAGACGCCGCTGAAGGCACAGCCCAGGTCAGAAGGTGGCAGTCTTACGACAACCGTCGTGAAATCTTCGTGCGCAGTCGCCTCGCCTCCAAAATGGCAGAAGGCCGGTAAGTCGATTTGCGCGTTTGCGTCTTGCTTCCAAGGCTGCGTCACAATGGACCGTTTCTTTGGGCCTCATATTGCGGCCCGTCCATTCACGATCTCTCCTTTACCCTTTGCCTCAGTGAGCCGCTGACAAAGGAAGTCTTTCTCTTCCACTACGAAAATTTGCTCACGGCAAAGGGCCGCAATGAGACGTACTTGTGCTACGCGCTGAAAGGAAAACCTGAAGGCTCCGTCTTGAAATATCTCAGAAACATACCCCGCGGAAGCCCGAATCTACCCGATGGAAAGCAGGCGGAGGTGCGTATGGAGACACGTCCTGCTCGGATGAATAAGGAACAAGAAAAAAAAAAAACAAGCCACTCACTCTCTCTCGTGCAGGTTCTGTTCGTGGAAGAGCTGAAAGCTTTGGATCCGGAACTCAACTACCAGGTCACATGTTACTTGTCTTGGTCTCCCTGTGCCGCCTGCTCCGAGGCGCTCGTCCAATTCGTCAAGCAAAACACCAAGGTGAAGCTTCGCATCTTGGCCTCGCGCCTCTATTATTACGAGGACGAGCGCAATCGTGAGGGCCTGCGATCGCTACGCGCGGCCAACGTGTCCATCGACATCATGGCTGAAAAAGGTCGTTTGGGGGGGGAAAGGGAAAAAAAAAATAGAGACCATTGAATTCTTCCAAACTTTCATGGCGACTGAGCCTGACTGACCGCTAGCCGTCTCCTCTTTTTTCCCTCCGTTCTCCGTAGACTTTGCAGACTGCTGGAAACTTTTTGTTGATCCAAATGAGCCCTTCCAACCTTGGGGGAAGCTCAAAGAGAACTCTGACCACTACATTGGTGAACTGAAGGAAATCCTCCAGGTAAGTGACCTTGCGGCTATTTCCGTGTCAAGTGCAAAGTATCCTTGAGGGACGACAGGCGCCGCTTTCCCAAACAGGCTGGTGGGGGCCGGCGCTGTTGTCTTTCGGGAGCTGCTTCGCGGAGCACTTTGCGTCGCTGACATGGGTGTGAATGTCAAGTCTGAATGGATTCATCCATGACGAATCGATGCCATTTTGCAGGCCCCCGAGCAGCCGGAGGACGACATTGCAGCTGGGATCAAGAAACTCACTCTTTAGGGACTCTGAGCCCACCCGATAGGCCGAGGCCGTCCGGGCGGCGCCCCGGAAACTTTCTTTTCGTTGCGCCCTTTGTGACCGGGGCGGCCGGATGCATTAAAGGTCTGGGACAAACTTGGTGAGCCTCCCGTTTCCACTGACTTCCATCCAACATTGAGGCCACGGCGATGAGCCGTGGCCACAGCTTCCTCCCGTTCCAGCTGAGAAACACAAAGCAGGGTCGCGACACGCACCAATTCCGCTCCCACGGGTGATACCGATCGGGGTCCTCCGTCAACAAAGGTCAGAATCCCTTGTGGGCTTCAGCTTTGCAATCCCCCGCGAGAAAGCGGGCTTCATTGTGCGGACAAATTGCAATCTTGTCGCCCTCGTCAGCGGCCCTGCGGACGCTTCCGAAAGCATTCGTGGGCGGAAAAAGCACGTGACAAATGCTCAAGAGAGCCGCAGCCAGGAAGGCCGAACAAAGACAGGAGGAGCGGGGTGAGGACAACGAGGGCGCTCTGACGGCGAGAGGAGCGCTGCGGGGAGTCGTCACGAGGCCAACGGGCCCACCGCTGTCAACATCATAGCAGACTGCGGCTGGCCGAGAGCCCTCCCGGCTGCCCTATCCGTAACTGTCTGATTAGTTGTGCTAAGCAGCCCCTCCCCTGCCAACCGCGGCGCCATCTGCTACCCAACAACATGGCTGCCGACCAGACGAGCGCGCGCGCGCACGCAGGCGCACAGCGAGGCCGATACCTGGCACGGCTCGGCTGCCGTCACACACACACACACGCGCGCGCGCGCGCATCAAAGCCGGCGCGCGCAGGTGTCGCCCAAAGGTATCAACACTTAAAGTTCACACAAAGGGAACATTGCTGCACTCGGCTCCCGGGAGCCGAGCGGCACGCCAGATGTCAATGAGCCACTCGCGTGCGCTCAAAGAGGCCCCTTCCTTGCATGCGACGCGCCGCCCTGATCACAGCACCCGCGAAGGTGGGCTCACGACACACCCAAAACTGGGCCAACGTGGAGCCTTTTTCCTCCCTTCATATCAAAGCCGGCAAAGGCCCGAGTACTCAAAATCTCCAACAGACTACGCTCGCGTGGAGACTTCTTTTCCTTGTCTCGTCTTGTCTGGGGTCGCGAGCATTTTACAACCGGGTTCAGATGTTAAAAATGTGGCCTCGTGCGTCTGTTGACAAATGACAGCACCAGTGTCCTCTTCCAGTGTGTGTGTGTGTGTGTGTGTTTGCGCCACCGCCGCTCTGTTTTGCCAGGCCGTGATTGGACAAGAGCCCCCCCGCCGAGTGTGCTCTGCAGCAGTTTTGTCGCTTGCAGATTTTGGCCGCGGCCCGCTTGGAGTGAGCCTCTGGCGGGACGCGACATCTGCTGCCTTCACCTTCCTCATTTACACTTCTCCGCCCTCTCACGCTCACCCGCGCCGCTCTCTCGTCTCCGCCTACGCAGACCTCGCCGCCGTGCCGCGACAGATGAGGCGGAGGAGCACGGGTTGTGGGGGGGGGGGCAGCAGCAGCGTGACATGTTTAATGGAGTTTGGGGAAAGTTTCCTCCCGTCTCGCTGCGCGCTCAAGGTCGAGGGAAAAACACAGGGAGGAGCTCAGGCTCGCCGTCTTGCTCGTTCTGTCATCGGGCGTCCGCAAAATGATGAAATGCACTTTCGGCCACCAAATGGGGAGCCGTTTTATCAGAACTGACCAAGCAGACTGCTAACAGGTACATCTGACGACATTTTGGAATATGGCGGAAAATATTGTACAGCAAATAACGGGAAGTACGGTCATGCCTGTGTTTTCAAATATGAGCCTTGAGGAGGCGGGGCCCATATTTCCAACATCTGAAGTAGGAGGTCGGGCGGCGTGTGGTATCGCCGAGTGTGCGTGTGAGCTGTGTGGAAGGGCGGCAGCTTTTGCATGGGAGCGCTCGTTGGCGTCACGTGTTCTTAGCCTTCTCCCATCATTCATTTCAAGGGCGGAAAAGCGCACGAGCGGCCGCGGCTCGCCTTTCTCACATGCGAGGGTGTCACAATAAAATCAATACGGTAAAAAGAAAAAGAAAAACCAATGACTCACAAGCGCACCTTGCCCAAGCTTCCAGATTACAGTATGTCTGACCAGATCCGTTTGGGTGGGACCAGACAACACGATGTTATTTTGCATGACTAAGAGTATGGCGTAATGGTCACGGTATGCGGTACCGCATGTGAATACAACCAGAAGTGGAGAGATTGGAAAGAAGTGAAGCAAATGTGCATGCAGAGTGCAGAACCATTTTGAAAGAGCCCAAGACGAAACAACATGAACATTGAACATCATTTCAATGAAGACTTGTTCAAAATGTGCCCCACGCGCCAGTCAGTTCGTTTGTTTGCCAGGATCAAATCTCCACTCCTCCTGTTTCTACCGTTTACTTGCGGGGGCTAGAAAACACGCGAGACTTTGATGAATCAAATCGCTTTGACTCGCTTCCTAACCCAAAAAAAAGTACGATTTGTTGAACAAAGAGTCCAATGAGTAAACTTGCTGATCTCCAAGCAAGCACGCTCATGATTATGTATTCCTGATTTCCCGGAGATGTTGGACAACCGGGAGGGGCCTTGCAGACATTGTCCAAAAAATGGCGAGCATGGACCGGACCGCCACCACGCACGTGCCTGGCTCGAGATGACCACGAGGGCCACTTTTCACTCGAGTCGCCTTCGCGAGCAACGACATGAAGAAGAGGAGGAGGAGGAGGAGGAGGAGGAAGGGAAGAGGAAAGAAGGGAGCAAACAATCAATCCAAACTTGGTAAAGCCCTGTGCTGGGATGGGGCCGCAGCATGCGCGTGTGCATGTGGATGTGAACAGAGTGACGGGGATTAGGACAGATCCTGGGCTGTCCAACTCACAGCTGGCTGATGATCCAATCCTGGAGCGCACCAGCCGCCGAGGGACTCCCGATTGCGTGCGCGCGTGTGTCTGTGTGTGCCCGTGTGTGCGCGTGGAGACACGCGCTACCACAAGCGGTGTGAATTTCATGTGCAGACAGAAACAAATACGCTTTGCACAAATGAATCGGAACAGAAAGGCGGCGGGGATCCAAGAGGCGCCACAAGGCGGACCGAATGAAAGCAAAGAGGCAATCAAAGGGCTCCTTTCCTCTGTCGGGAGGGTCAAACGGGAGCCTCGCTTGCTGGGATGGCGCAGCACGCGGCCGACGCAAACCAGACCCAAAAAAACGGACCGCCGCATGACCTTCGAAGGCCGGCGGGGGCACAGAAGGAGACACCCGGCTGGCAGGGCAAAACCACGGTCACTGAGCTTGTTTCGTTTGGAACGGGCTGAGCCGATGGCGAGGACGCAGAAATGAGATCCAACACAAGAACCGGGGCATCAAAAGTTGCGCTTCTATTTCAAGGAACCGTCCGGCTGGACCCTGACTTGCACATTGTATCGGGATTGAACAAATGCCCTTGGCGAGCTCAGAGGCCGGCCTTCATTGACCTCTTCGCCCTCAATCTGATGCACCCCTCTCATACTGCTTCTCAAATAGAACGATCTGACCCTCTCCCCCTCGGGTGGGCCGCGGGCGTGCCGGAGCCTATCTCGGCTAACTTTGGGCGAAAGGCGGACAACACCCCGAACTGGCCGCCAGCACTCACAGGGCACAGAGTCAGGCGAGTGGACCGCTGACGATAGTCAGGTTTCAAATAAACTGATCGTGCATCAAGCGGCGGGTCGGAAATCGATAAGCATTGAATCTTAACTTTGGCGTATCCTGATAAAATACGTGGGGAAAAAACCCCCCGCAAAATGCAAGCACAGTCGCCACATACTGTGTATGCCAATGGTGGCCAGACGCTATGACGTCCAGTGTCGCCACCAAGTCAATTTTACTTGCAATCCAGAAAAAAAAAGGGGGGGGGGTGACCTAGCAACGACCTGTAACTTGGAAAAACTTGAGGCATGCCATTTCTTGTCTCGATGAAATCATCCAATTTTACTTTTGTGCTTGATTGATCCAATTTAGACCTCTTTTCTTTTTTTTTAATCCCAGCCGTAAACGTAAAGACTAGGTAGGAATGGTCTTTTTGCAAAGCAATTTCATATGCATCGAATGAATCTGAACACTTGCCCTCATTGTACTTCTGAAACAAATCAACATTTTGACCATATTGCAATGGGCTGAAATGCACGTGTACGTCTCAGGTTAAAAGTTTCCGATACTGCAGACAGTAACGAGATAAGCCCCTCGGCCGCTGGCTTTCAACGCTAATGAGCAAAACGGAATCAGAATGGCCGCCTCCTCGGCCAAGTCAACAGCTGTCCAACAACACAGCGCACATCTGCGGTGTCGTTAAAACGACACCGCGCGCGCACACAAACACAGAGCGATGTGACCGTTTGCGCCAGTGGTTACTCTGGACCGGCTCAATGTCTCTGTGCCGTTGCGCACAACCGCTTCAAAAACACACACGCAGAGTCTGAAACGCATGACAGCTCGCCAGCCGGCCAGCCAGTGTGCGTGTTAACGCTGGCGGACAAATGACAGACAAACACACTTAAACACAGATCACATATACACACGGCCAGCACCGCGGGGCAGCACGGTCACATCTGTCGGAAGAGGAGGGGAACAAGATGGACCAAATACAAGTACAGGCTCCGTCTAATTTCTGGACGCCTCCGGCTGTAAAAACCTTCGACAACAAAAACCTGCGATGAAACTATCCTCCAAAAAAAATTCCAGTACCAGGCTTTCAGATTTCAGTTCAGGACAAACTACACCGTGACCTTCGAGGTGAACTTCATTTGACCGGTCTCTGTAACCCTCGATTGCTCTCTAAGAAGGAGCTGAACAGCAAAGTGACAACGAGTGTTGCATTTTTATTTTGTATTTTCAGACATGATATTTCACATATTACAGCCCCTCTGCCACAATGTGAGCCAGGAAAAGCCCTGGAAATAGAGAAGAAAGGGCAGGAGATGGAAGGAAGAGAAGGAACGAGGGGAGCGAGAAAGCCACGGGTGGAGCTGGGGGGCACTCGGGCCCCGCTGTCCTGCAGGTACGTATGCGCGTGAGTATGCCAGGCAGAGGAGAAAACGCTCAAGTAGCAGTTTGGCACTGCTGGCGCTGGCCCGGTGGCACAGAGTGAGTGTGTGTGTGTGTGTGTGTGTGTGTGTGTGTGTGTGTGTGTGTGTGTGTGTGTGCGTGCGCGCACATTATGTTGTGGCATGCCTAACCGGATTAGAGGTGACCTGGTGGGGTCCAGTTGGTCCCGGGACCACAGCGCAGCGGTCGCCCACGCGTGTTCGGGTGCGCGCGCGCGCTTTTGTTCAATAGGATTAGCCGCTACCCGGCGCTGTTACAGTTGGCGCGCAGGGTCCGAAGCGGACCGAGGCCGAGGCAGAGGGCGGCGCCGCGAGCGCGTTGGCATGCGGAACGGGATTAGGCGCTAACCTGGTGAGGTGCAGTTGGCGCTGGGCGCTCGCCAGCTGTTCGGCCAGGCTCAGGGCTTCGGCCCGCCATTGGCCGCCGTCCCTCTGGACCGCCTCCAGGCGCTGCCGGCAGCCAACCAGCTCTGAGCTCAGCTTTTCCACTTCCTGTCCCGCGGAGAGACATGCTGAAAACAAGCGTGCCCGCGCGGCGGCGCAGACGCATCTCGCGTGACCTCGAGTGAACGGGGTTCGGCTTTATTCTTGTTTATTTGCAGCTCGGTCAACCAGAATAGACGAAGAAACGTTGGGTTTCATTTAGCGGGTACCTGCGTGCATGTCTCCAGGTGCATGCCAGCCTTTCCCATACCGGCAATTTTCATTGATGCTAACATTTTTGGCGGCCACCTCTTATTTATGTGCAGCCATGCGCATAAAGTGCGCGAGTGTGCCAAAAGACAGCAGAATATGGGAGAAAATGTCACTCATTTCAGCCTTTCAATTCAAAAGGGAAAAATCCCACACGACGGATTCATTCAAAATGGAGAAAAATACTTTTCGGAAGGCCAATTTCCACATGGCTCCTATCTTAAAATCATTTTGGTTGTTTCTTAGGCGATATTCAGATTTCTTTCCCCATCGCCGTTAGCTCGAAGCTCCACCCGTGTATATATTTCATTGAAGATCATAAATTGTTTCACGCCGTCAACTAGGTCATAATACGAGATATCTCCCCAAAAATGCATTCCATTTTTGACCGGCCATTGCTCAGACATTCGGTTCCTATTTCGGACTTCACTGGCATAGATTCAAGTCTAACAAGTTAAAAGTAATGAAAAAAAAATGGACATTTCAGATCATGTCGCGGCATTTGTGAGTAGTACAAAAAAAAAGTCGTGGTATCGAATAAATATCCTAGTAAGGGGCAGCCAAGAATTTAGCATTTTGGGGAGATACCCTGTTTAGGAGTTGAGGTTTTTTTTTGGAGGGGGGGGGGGTGGCAATACTGAAATCAATGACTTTGTTTTCCAGGTTATTCTAATTTACGGTTATGTATGAATCTGCAAGTAAGCAACCTGTGTGGATCTCTCCAGCTGCCTGTTGGTCTTGGACTTGAGGTCGTGCAGTTCTCGCTCGGCCTCGTCTTTCTTGAGCTGGGCACCGCTGAGTTGACACCGGAGCTCGGCGCACACCTGAAGCCCACGCAAATGACAATTCAAATTCTCTGGAAGACCGCTTTCATTTGGAACGCCACATCCATTTCTTTGAAAGAAGGCTTTATGAACATCCACATTTGTTTAAAATTCACACACACACACAAACCGCGTATCTATCTTTTGCGGGCCTTATTCAGATCATCAAATTTTGTATTCACGTGCTACTATTGCTAATGTCATTCTATGAAGCTAAGTACCTCACGTTAGCGTTAGCTGATAGACGATACATTGGAAGGGGTCCCCAAATTGAAATCTATTTTGGAGCCCGTGCTGAATTTCTGCCCATGTTCTGGGTACACATGTGATCGTTTGAGCCAATGTAGGCGAGGCTAGAATGCCTTCATTCATTTTACTTTGAGGAATGACCCAATTTATGGGCGGTCTTCGTCGTGACTGACGCAGAAGCGGACACGAGAAAAGCTGGTGAAGGCGGTTGAGGCTTGGACGGAATACGGAGAAGATCATCGCTGTAGTTTTGCTGCCATCCAGTGGAATGGAGGAGGATTACCGTACGAGACAAGACTGGACGTTCGCAACCAAAAAAAGAGTCGGGAGCATTGAAATGAGCCTGTGGTCATCTTGCACCAAAGAATTCCCAAGCTGAGACGGGATCAAGAAATGCGCGTACTTTGCTGTTCTCCTTTTCCACACCGGCAAGTTGTCGCCGCGCATCTGCCAGCTGATCGCTCAGCGAGCGCTCGTCGGCGCGGACTCTGTCGAGGTGGCCCTCCAGCTCGGCGGCGCGTTGGGACAGCCAGGCCACCTGATGCACCGCACGCGCACGCGCGCACACACACACACACACACAGGCAAAACCTTTGGTGAAACGCATCGAGCGATGGACATTTTTCTCAAGTCCCCCTTACCATCTCAACGGGAATCATACATAACTACCATGTGTGTTGAATGCCGTAGGAAGTCAAAAGTGGCCTATTTTTGAGGAAAAAAAGTTGTTACAATAACAAAATATTTTCTTTTTTTTTGGAGGTCTTTTGAGAATAAAGTGGGTGACAAATGACAGTATCAAATGACGAAATCCAGCTCATCATTCAAATCTCCATGCCATCATTATCTACGCATAGGTTTATTTATGCCGCCGAATCGTGCGGCTGTACCTAAAGGTCGCGGTAATACACGAGTTGCGTTTACGGTATTCGCCAGCTCCTCCTTCTGCCCGCGACCCTCGCCGCGTCCTTCCTCCCTGGCCTCGGCCAGTTTGTCCTTGAGGGCCTGCGCGTCGTGTTGCCGCTGCGCCGTCTGCCGGGCGAGCTCCCTGGACAGCTGCTGGCACCGCACCTCCACCTGCACCGAGGCACGCAACATAGTCGCCGGGGTTGATGGCTCATTGCAAATGGACCGGCGTTGACAGTGAGGCGACCAGATAGGAAGTGGTTACATTTTCGGATTGATCCTCACTACAGATTTCTGTCCCTGTTCTGCTTGTTTGACTGGGAACTTTGTGGAAGTTCCAGAGAGTCTTGACCGCATGTGTTTTTTCACACGCACGCACGCATTTACGATGCCTTTTATTTGACTCAATCTATCTGTAAGCCATTTAGGAGATCCACCTGAAATGATATTGGTGCCTTTTAGGTTTAAGATGTGGTACGATGATGTTTTAAACTACAGTACCAGGCATTTTTTTTGGGGGGGGTGTCAATTAAATATAAAACGGTTCTCACTATTCATAAAAGGGCTCGGCCTGTATTTGCGGTACAATTTACTACAAGGTAAATGGCAAAGGGGGGAAAACACAAACAGAAACAATAAAAGCAAAGCTTGTTTTGAATATATTGCCTTTTTCTTGTAAGCGAAGGGGAAATCGACTTTTGTGAAAAAAATGTTGGGATTCCATTTTGCAGGCATTTCGCCCAGCCCACGTGGGCTGTGAAAATCCGACCTCAGCTCTGTGCAGGTGAGCCTCCTCGGCCATCTCAACGGCGCCTTTGACTTGGAGACAGGCCGACCACTCCCGATGCTGGACCTCCTGCCGAGCGGACCGCGCCGCGCTCAGAGCCGCCAGCAGCTCGTCCCGCTCCCTGCGACCCAAAAGCGTAGTGGCACATGTATGTCTCGTATAAGTAGACGTGTACAGTTAAGCCAGGTTCATCACAGGAGATGAAAAAAATGAATTCAAAATATCATTATAATATCGATTATTCAAATAATCGTTAGTCACAGCTCAATTCTCAAGCGACTATATTCTTTCTTCAGGAGAATTTTTGGCAACTCGAGCCATCAATACAGCAGGGCACACCGTACTGCGCTGACTTTACTCACTTGGCGAGTCGGTCCACAACCTGGCCGTGCGCAGTGGCAGGAGCGCCGGCCAAGAGCGACGCCTCCTGCGCGCACTTCAGACACGAGGCGGCCACACGCGCCGCAGCGTCAGCCCGCAGCGCCGCTGCCTCCTTCTCGCTACGTCTCAGATGGCCAGTCAGTTCCTCGCACTCCTTCTGACTGAGTGCAAGATCCCGCCTGGGGGTGCAAGAGCCACAGGAGGATGAAGGCAAGGCGGCAGACTTAAGTGACAAGAAAAAATCCCAGGCCAACCTGTGAGAGATGACCTGAGCCTCAAGTCTTTCGATCTGGGCCTGATGCATCAACTTCAACTCTTCCTGACACACACACACACACACACACACACACACACACACACACACACGGGTATGTGGAAATAGATGATATAAAATTTCCGATCGTTGGTAATAGTAGTGGTGCATTTGATGTGTAACACACTGCAATGTACTGGGACGCCGGCCTCCGTGAACAAAAGCTGAAAAGGTAATAATTATCCTAAATATCGATGGAATTTAATTTTAATAAGGCTGCACCTTATAAGTTCCCAACACATCAGATTAGAATGAAATATAAAATGAATTTATCTTGTATGGCATCTAGCCATTACCTAGCGAGTGTCACTAAACTGTGTGCGTCTAGCAATAAAATGCATATGTGAAAATGGTGAACAGCACGGAGATGTGAGAGGAGGAGCAGGGGAACTGGGCGCTGGGGGACAAACCAGCTCATGTTTCCATGCTGTGTGATTCTCCCCTCCCTGGGGACCGGGACCATCGCCGGCCATATTTTCATGCACCTAAAAACACAAGACGGACCGCCGGCTGTGAGAGGACGTCTGCACGCTTGGAATTAAAATGTGTCTACAAGTGAGCTCTTCTGAAGTTGGCCCCATTCATTTAGAACCACACCCCAAAAATCAAGCAACTTCAGACAGAATGTGACAAGAGGATGTTGAGTGGGCTGGAATTCTTTGATTCTTCCTTTTGTTAAGACACCTGGAAACGCTTTAAAATGAACTGATATGCATCCTTTTTGAGAGGACAACAATTTAAATGAATGGTATTCATTCACACAATTTTACATACACTATATATATATATAGAGAGAGAGAGAGAGAGAGAGAGAGAGAGAGAGAGAGAGAGAGAGAGAGAGAGAGAGAGAGAGAGTGTGTGTGTGTGTGTGTGTGTGTGTGTGTGTGTGTGTGTGTGTGTG
>CAAKHF010002983.1:14475-31567 GCA_901007745.1 Hippocampus kuda
GGGGGGGGGGGGGGCGGGGGGGGGGGGGGGGGGGGGGGGGGGGGGGGGGGGATACGTGCTCGGACCCCCGGAATGACTTGACCGCTGCAGCCTGCGGGCCGTTGCATAAACCGACAAGTGGAGCTCGACTGAGGTGCAGCTTGAACGAGACCGGCAGCAGAGTCTCTCCCCACTGAAACATTTTCCGCTTCTTCGGTTAAGTTTCCCCACTAAAGTTGCTTCCACGTCCCGAGGGACGAAGCGTGGACACAGTGAACGAACTTGTCCACTCACCCGCTCATTGATCACGAAGCGCCCTTTCATAAAACTGTTCGTCTGCACAGCATCGCATTGCGCACTTACTCCTGATTGGCTGGATCAGCACAGCCCGTGAAAACACGCCCACCTCACTTTCCTCTTTGCGTGCGTGGAAACGGGCTCTGTCTGTCTGTCTGTCTGTCTGTCTCGTCCATCCCAAAATGCTTCTGAAAGTCATACCATTATAGATGCCGATACACAGTCAAAACAAAACGACCCATATATTTTTTTGTAAGGCAGCTTGTACATTGAATTGAAAATTGGTGCTGTCACATAAAAATTGTGGCCAAAACTAATACTGTTTACATATCAAAATATAGTTTGGTTCGTGGTTTGAGTTACACTGTAGAATAGGAGTGAGGAAGGCATTTTTTTTGGGGGGGGTGCTCAAGTTTTTATTATTACAATAAATAAAATCAACCAATTCCTTGATGCCATAAGGTAAATAAACATGGATAAATGCGACCAAACAACATCAATAAATAACATTCAATTTAACATTGTTATTTATTAACATTTAATTATATAGGTTGAAAAGGATTTGCAAAGCATCGTTGTCTGTTTTTTTTTTTAATTTATTTACATTTTTTTAAGGTCCCGACTCCATTGGATTTGGGGTTTGTATCTTTAGCCCTGGAATGTTTCTGTCACGCCTTGTTTGCTCGAGGTGAATGACTTAATATGGTCCATAGTTGCGTACGCGAGTGTGAGCAATCGTTTTGTCAAAATGTGCCCTACGATTGGCTGCCAACCAGTCCCGGGTGCACGCCGCTGCTCACCCTAAAGTCAGCTTACGACGGGCATCTGCTCAACCGTGACCCTAACGGGTACAAGCGTAATCGTGAAATGGATAGACGAAGGTGTTGGTGACAACTGCCTACAGAAAAAAGTACCTGCAATAGAAATTTCATGTGCCAAAATGCACTGCATGGTGTTTATGATGAACTCCCCACACTAAGTGGCGGTGGGGTTCCTGTAGTCAGATCCCACCATGTCTAGTTAGTGTCGTCTATCTAAAGTTAATGACCCCAAAAGCCATTCCGATATTGCAGAGGGCCACCGGAAAGTTAAGTTTAATTCGGGGTTATAAATAAAGCCTTTGTATCTTAGAGCTGGGGCCTATTATTGTTGCCCTGGCTGCAAAATGCTATTAAAGATGAAACATCCCGCCACCCCACATACAATAATTCCAGAGTCAGCTCCTCTTTAGCCCCCCTCCCAACTTCTTCAATTTGGTTTGAATCACACACGACAGTTAACAGCTTGCTCGATTGATTCCTTCTGGAAGTTTCTTTTTGGACAAAAGTAGCAGTCAGTCCATGGACAAGAAAGAACCCGTTGACCCAGGCTTACCGAGAGTAGCGCGTTCCGCTCCAAAGCACTTTTTCAAGCACTTCATCACTTCCGAGACGTCTGTTCATTAGTCTTTTGAAACACGCTGATGGGAAAAAATTCAAATAGCGTCAATTGAGCCGAATAAATCACGTCCCGTCAAGCGGTCACCTCTGCATTAAATGTGGGGGGGGGGAAAAAAAACATCGAGATGTATTGTTTCACTCCAGTCCTACAGGAGACCGGCCCAGAATGCCGGATGGCTGTCACTGCCCCACTTGGCCCTCATGCAAATGCATATTCTAACTTCATCTGTCAGATGTTCTCGCCGTGCCTGATCTCCAAAGTTGCCTGGTCAGATTCCTACGCTGAAAACAAATGTAGGTTGCTCAGATGGAAAAAAAAAAAAAAGCCCCATGATGTTCAAATGGCGTAATTACTTTCACTTGTTATGCAGCGAACTTTTCTTGAGCTTCAGGCCTTCTCTTTAAGGCGTTCAAGGAATGGGATGATTAAAACGACAGATGCCAGCCAGGATGTGAGGATCAGAATCGCTATTAAGATTAAGAGCATCAATTAAAAACCGCGACAGCGACGAGAAAAAGGAGGAGGGCATATTAGCGGGGGAGCGATTATGAAGTTCATTACTTCTCTATACGTCTTCTGACGTTTGTCAAACAAACTCTGATGACCGACTAATCGACAGGAGGGTCACCCCCGTCAAATTTGCTCTTGCTTTTTTTTTTTTTTTTTTTTTTTTAATGAGACATTCAACGTTTTGGCCGAGAGAGTGTGAAAGTGTCGCTTGCGGCTTAGTGGAGTGCGTCACAATGTCATTATGGTTAACACCTGCAGCCACTTAAAAAAATAATAAAAAAGTTGCTCCTTTGTGTACTTATTGCGCTCATACCTTTCCGGTTTGGGGCATCTGCAGACTTGAATGGAAGTGATCGGGGTCTTCTTTTATAAAGGCGACTACCTGGAAGCACTGGAGGACAAATAATAGACGTTGATTATAAGATTTAAACATTCACTACTGAAAATACTACAAGTAAGAATTAAATAGCACCCCAAAGGCCAACAAAGATGGCGGCCCACCGGGCATTTGCCCGCCGCTCCTGATGGCTCGTCCAGCCCGGAACGTCACATGAACATAGGAAACCAGAGCGAAGTGACAAAAGGTGTTCTGCCCAACAACAGCATCCTTTCACATTTTATCTCTACTTCTTCCTCGATATCGTGTCCGATGCCTGAAATCCAGCTCGGTTGTAGTCACGCTGCAACTGATATAACGGCCATTTACGTTGAGCGGGAGATTTATGGTCAATCGGCCTTCATTGTCCCGCTCAAGGTCATGATGGCACCATGCGGGATTTGGACTTGCGGGTTTTTATCCACTGTCGCACTTGATGTATGGCAACTGTGCCGATGTGTTGCTAAATTCTAATTCGCAAGAAGCGACGTAGGCAGAGAACGGGCGCGACAGAGGAGATGATCAAGCCGTGGCCCAAAACGGAACTTAAGATTTAATGCGACCATAAATGTTTTCAAAATACTTACGTATGGGAACATTTATTCACTCTACAGGCGAGGTTTTAAATAGCGTGTAGCATTTGTAACGGTCGTAAGTGTAAAAATAAGTTCAGCACTGTAGAATCTTAAAAAAAAATACAAAACTTTCATGATCGCAAAACAATTACATAAATATCATCCTTTTTAACTTAAATGAGTCATATTGTGTTCCCCCGACTCCACAAAGTCTCTTAAAAAAAAAAAACAGTCTCAATGAGCCTCCCCAAATTGTAGTACTGTCATCCATTGAGCTATTTTGTACAGCACAGCCAAGAGAGAGACTTGCGCATCACTTTTATGTGTCGCTGCCGCACGCATATCTTGAACTTTTTACTTATCTACTCACCAGTCCTTTGGGTCCATGTCACTCATTCCCTGAGAATGAAAACTCTTTATGGGTTTAATCATTACCTCGGACCCGGAGGGGGCGATTGGGACAGAAAAGATTGCCCTCATTTTCTCCCAAAGCCTGAGCTGCTTCTCGACCGCTGACTTGAAATACACGACACCGGGGAGAGTGTCAAGCAGCATCTTACGATACATATCAGCACCGTTGAGCAGTAAATAACGTTTGGATACCGTCACGTTTTATTTAGGGAGCTGCAGAAATGTCGGCTTCATTCGGCGATGGGAGGGAGAGAGAGAGAGAGAGAGCCCACTTTTATCCGCTTTAAAAGTGCACGCTCGGCAGAGCCTGGAGCTTCGAGGACGGCTTCAGCCGCAGTTACGGGCATGTGGGGAGCATTGAAGAGAGCGCATCGTTTTGTACGTGGGAGGCTGATGTGAAGTACCCCGACAGTTCCAAATTGACTTGTATGGAACAGCGCAGAGTAGTCGACTGTTATTAACGTGCCTGCGCGTCTACGCTGATGTTCTTGCATCTGGAGGCAAAAATCTGAGTTATAAGGTTGTTTTCCCCTTAAAAAGCCACCCCCCGCCACGCCACCCATTTCCATGGGTTGGGTGCATACATATGGACAAGTGGGGCACATTTTAGCATTTTCCCTCATTTGCAATGAAGAATGTACTGAGCGATTCCACGTTAGGAGTCATTTTTCAGTTTCAGGTCAAACGATGAATACAAAACAAAAAAAAAAGTTCATAATTGCATTTTCATGCGGGCGATCATGCGTTGCCTGATGATTGCTTAAACACGAGATTGTGCCGGTTTTTGGCTTTGTCGTTCACCTGTGAAAGCTCTATTTGCTGTTTGGCAAACACAAAGCCCAGAGAGCTGTTCATGGGAGAAATGCCAAGTTTGAAAACTGAGAGAAGAGGGAACACTGACCGACCAGGCGTCTGGACATAGCCAATACAACGATTTGGAATGTCCTGAAAAAAATACAAACTGATGTACTGTGAAAGAGACATCGAACAGCTCGGCCGAGGGTGTCAACAGCAACAGCAGTTAATGACAAACATTGTGGGAAACCGTGACGAAACACCCAAAGGCAACGGCCAGTGACGTCACCGCCCACCTCCACAGGGCAACAATCCACTGTTCGAAGACGACTTGGAAATGGAAGAAATATAGGCCATACCCTATGCTGCAAACCACTCATCAGCAAAACAAATCAGACGCCCAGATTGGATTTTGCAAAGAAGGACAAACATGAGCCGCACAAGTTTCGGGAACAACGTTTTACGGACTGATGAGACCGAGAATATCCTCGACCAAAGTATGAAGAAAGAAAGTGTTGCAGCTCCGAGACAAAAAGAGCTGCAGTGTTTTGTTTTTTTTTTGTTGTTGCGTACACGCGATTAATTATTTAAAATGCCCAAACGAATACAAAACACGTTTCTCTTCGACGACATGCCTTCCGTTCGCCATTCGGCTCGAGAGGCGTTCAAAGACCGCCACCGAAAAACGTAAATTCATGATACCTTCAATGGCACTAAGAAAATCCAAGACAATATACCAAAACATAAAATCGACATCGACCCTTCTGAACCAGTCCAGTCTCCTTCAAAAGGATCTGCTTTTACACACAACTCATCTATGAAGCTTGTGGAACAGGCTCACGAGTCTTTAAGTAACGGATTAAGGTGGCAGAGACAAAGGCAACCAAGACCCCATTGCACTTTGAGCCAATTATTTCGCAATTGATTCAGTTACGTGTCGTCAGCAGACAGGCACACATAAATACCAAACAAGTGGTTTTTTTTGTTTTGGTTTTTTAAACCATTCCATCTGCTTCTACCTGATGCAAAAACCGCCGTCGGGACTCTCATCTTCATTTGGAGAGCAAAGTCAATCATACGCAAATGTGGACAGACAAAGTGTCAAACATTATTCTGGCAACGGGTTGTTTTGAAAGCTCCGGGTTTGCCAAAACGCCTCGGGAAAGAGATGATCATCACGGAAGGACTTTGTTTGTAGATGCTACGCGCTCCATTAGAACGCAGCAAGTTTGTCTGGATCTTTATTTGATTTCAAGACGGTGGTTAAATAACCCATTGCTTTCTTGCTGCCCAAAGTCTTGATCATCATCTTGCAATCCAATACTACACACTCACACATACCCCGTATGTGCACCGCTGTCATGGGAAGTCTTTAGCCTGCAGGTAAGGTTAATCATTTCTGGTAAGCGTTATGAAGGTGGAACACCAGATTAGCATGTCAGTGATTCATCAGTTTAGCCATGAGCAGACCAACGACGCTCCAGCACCTAACACTCCTGGTAGGACTCGATTCGGTTTTTCCTGATGCCATTTTGCATGCCAGCGTACAATCCGCGCGTTCGCAGTCTGCATATTAAGATAAAAACTCACCTTCATCCCTCCCCCGCTTTTTCTTTGCAGTGGGACTGTCCTCTTGTGATCGTTGTCATTTTCGTATCAGGGATCGGCGGGACGTTTCAGTACGGATTCGGAATATCTTCCTTGACGTCCCCTTCCGCTGTAAGTCCAACATGTTTGGGTCTTAGCGATGATGGCGAGCTGTGAGGCAGTCAGACAATGATTCCGTTGCAGTACATCAAGGGGCTGGTGAACCAAACGTGTATAGAGAGATACGACGTTTACCTCCAAGACTGGCAGGTGTCACTCATCTGGTCCTTCACCGTCTCCATTTTTTGCATCGGCGGCTTGCTGGGCTCGTTCCTGGCAGCTCCGTGCCTCTCGATAGTTGGCAGGCTAGTGTACATATGAAAGCTTCTCGTGTCACGAATACACTTGGCACTCATGCAGTTCTCCGTTTGCCCTTCCCGTCCAGGAGAAAATGTCTGTTGTTCAACAATTTGGTGGAGATAGTTGGCGCTGTGCTGATGCTCTTCAGCCAACGAGCCATGTCCTTTGAGATGATCATGGCGGGGCGATTTCTGTACGGCATCAACGCAGGTGAGACCAAAAATCGCAGCACACATGGCTTAACTTAAATCCGAGAGAACCAATATCAAGGAAAAGAAAAGAAAATTCAAGTATGGCTTTCATGCTTTCGTAATTTGTGGAGTACTCAAGATGGTTTCCACGTCACAATCGCTGAGTCGGCCTTTCTATGCATCTGCAGGAATCAGTCTCTCCGCTCACGCTTTGTACGCCATCGAATGCACCCCAAAGATCCTGCAGGGTATGGTGGGTGTGACCATTGCCACTTTTATCGGCATGGGGAAGTTCGTTGGTCAGCTTTTGGGGCTCAGGTGAGACGTGCAGCGGAGGGACGAGAACACAGGTGCCTCTCATATGCCATTACAAAACACGACTGGGCTCTGTATCCCGTGCAAGTCAATTGAGAAAAAAAAAAAAACTCTTTTTGAAAAGGGGTGACCAAGTGAAGCAATGTGGTTGCGCACACCCTCACCACCACAAATGCGGCTGCGTTCAGAATTGACCAATCACATTCAAGCTGATGATGAATGGGAGTCAGTCAGCACACACAGCTGCCACCTTTTAATGTGCCTCCCATTATCCCAAATCAATTTGAGCTGTTAAAGTCGCTTTTTATTGACATTTGAGGACGGCCGTGAAATTGAAAAATGCCTCGTAGGAGCGTGCGTGTCCTGATTTTTGGAATGGCAACCCCCCCCCCCAAAAAAAAAAAAGGCTGCAGGAGCCAGAGGATCTCAGAACTTGTGAGGGTTCTGACTGCAGACGCAGTTCAAAGAGATAAGAAGACCAAAGACCATTAAGACATTTCAAAACGACAATAAAATAAACAGGGAGCCAATGCGGTTAGTTTAACCCTTTCAGCGACAGCGGTAACTACAGTGGGCAGCGAATCATCTTACCAGGTTACAGGGCGCATGAAAGGCTTCCCGCTCTGAGTTGCGGAACAATTGTTAGCTTGAAAAAACTTTTGGGGAAGATTAGAAAGCAGGACATTCCAATAGTCAATCCGATTTGTGATATCAGCATTCTTTAGCATCTCCTTGCTGGCCCCGAGAGAGAAAGTAGCAGTAAAATATATATTTTTGTTAATTTTTAACACGTCGTACAAAAGTGAGCCCAGAGTCTGGAATAACGCTCAACGTGTTAAACTTGTGATAAAGGGTGTAAGGATATGTACTTTGGTTCAAACTCTACTAAGCCTTAAAATGAACGCAAAAACAACTGCAAAGAAACGAAAATGAAGAAGCATTTTCTAACAATAAAAATGAACAAACTAACTATGAAAACGGACTAAAACTAACTGATTAAAAGAAAAAAAGTCAAAACTAAATCAAAACCAACTATCGTGAAAAATTCTAAACTATGATAACCTTGGCTAAAAACTGACTGCGATTGCTTTTACCGGACCAGAACGTAGCCCGCCGACATGTGTTTGGAGGCGGATAATTCCTGGAAAGGGTTCATTTGGAAACATTGACTGCACAATCACATGTTGGCATTTAGATGCTATTTCATCGCATTTCTCCTCGCAGTGAGTTTCTTGGCACAGAGGATAGATGGCCCTGGCTGCTCGGCTTCAGCGGTTTCACTGCGCTGTTTCAGCTCGTCAGCCTCCCCTTCTTGCCGGAGTCTCCCAAATTCCTGCTGCTCAACCAAGGCGACCAACAGGCATGCGAAAAAGGTGCCACCGCACATTTGGGATGACGGGTTTTGCCGGGTACATCCGCCGAGTCACATTTTTTTCTGTCACGTCACGGCCACTTAGCTTTGACGAGGCTTTGGGGTAACAAGGACCACAGCGTGGAGGTGGAGGAGATGCTGGAGGAGAAAGTTACTCTCCAGAACACCCGAAGCCGCTCTGTGATGGAGTTGTTTCGGGAGAGAAGCATTCACTGGCAGCTGATCACCATCATCGTGACCTTCTTATCGCTGCAACTTTCTGGCATCAACGCAGTGAGTCGACAACGTTCCCTGCAGCAGTAATATTGATACACGATACGTGTTCCGACAAAGTCGGTAACTTTCTGGTCAAATAAAAGTTTAAAAAAATAAATAAATGATTAAAATAAAAAATACAAATTAGGCTTTAGTAGCATTCAAAACTAAAGAGGGTTTATTCCCTTAAAGTATTACTATAAAGCAAAGTAACATTATGCATAGTTTAGACAGTAATATTGCCTTTCAATAAAGAAAAAAAAAACGAATAATGATTCAATTCGAAATTATAGCACATACAAGTGAAATAAAAATACTTCAATTTTTTTTTTAAACAAAAAGTTCTTTGAGATGATGTATGGTGAATGCAAATGTATTGTACATCAAGGAGAGTAAATAGCTACAAAATTCATGTCATCATTTGAAGTCATTTTAGTTTGTATTTGATTCAGCAATGCTTTCACGTACCACTAGAGGGCACCCACGTACTACACCGAGAATCAGGGCTCCATCCTCTAAATAAATACGAGGGCCTGCGCAGAGCCGTTCCTACGACACCGATGTAACCTGAATAATTACGTGCGTACGTCAGAACACAAGGTAGTCTCTATTGCTAAGCTACGCTAATGCAGTACAAGCCATCTTGTACTTATGATTTCTCTCAAACAGCTGTAAGAACTGTGAAGCCATCTAAATCTATCAATGCCTCGTCAAAATTTTACATATACCCAGCGAATTACATATACCCACAATCTGTGATGGGGTTGTGCACTCTATTTCAAGGAAATGGACTTACTGTACTGTGCTCTTCATTGTCTAAACGTTGAGCCATTTCAAGCAATCATTCAAGGAACACTTTGTGTCAATGGCTAAACTGGCTGTTTTGCCCAGAAATATTCCATATGAAACAATACAAACACACACACACACACACACACACACACACACACACACACACAAGTTGTTTGGTCAAGCTTTGACCTTGTGGGGCTGAGTTATTAGTCATCAAATTTCACTGCCATGACAAAAGATAAAAGCTCAAATTTATCGAGTGTACCTCATTCACATTTGCTCGCTATCGTACATTTCAGTGACAAGTTTGCGTTTACTGTGAACTCAGTGGCTGGGAGGTGTGAATCTCCACTCTGGCCTTGCAATGTGAAGTTTGTATGTTCTCCCGATGCTTGAGTGCATTTTCTCTGTCTATTATGGCCACATTACAAAACCCTTTTTGCTTGAATTAATGAAAACATATCAGATGTTCATAGTTTTGAATGTGAGTGTGAATAGTTGTCTCTGTGTGCCTTGTGAGTGCCAGCTGGGATAGGCTGCAACCCACCTCTGACTGATCTGGCACTGAAATGGCCACTTGAAACCAAGATGGCTGACTTCCTGTCTCTATCCAGATCCAGGCATGGGTTGTTGAGACTTTTTTGTGGCTTTTGCTCTTGTAGAAATTACTTTCTGTGTCATTTGGATAATGTGATTGTACTCACAGTTGAATGAAACACATGAACAACACAACACTAAAGTTCATATTGCACACTCCCATTCAGGCAGTCATTAGTAATATTCAACAATGCTGCTGTGATTGTCTCTGCTCCCAATTAGCTACTCTTATAGTGGGTGTCACCTTACACAACCGCTTTCTCAATGAACGTAAGTTAAAAATAGATTACCTGCGTCACGAGTCAAAAAGAATAGTTTTAATTACAGCGATGTAGCATCTTGATAAATCACCCTTTACTCTCCGTTGATGGAATTATTCCCAAGAGGATTATGTACAAAAACCTCTGTACGAAGGTAAGCATTAGAGTTTAAAAATGGTGGAATAACAGAACGGAACCTTCTTAAAATTAGATCCATTGCCTATTAGATAGACTTTTACTCATGATCTTCATCCCTAATGGGATGTCGGTGTGCTAATAGTGTTTGGAACCGTGTTACATAATAGTCCAATAGAGGAGGATTCCGTTGAAAGACTGTTCGATATTCAGCTGTTGTGCGCCCAGCGTCGAGGTAGTTGAAACAAATTTGTCTGGCCTCTTATTAGAATCCAATGGTGTTTAATAATAAATGAAATGCATTTCTCGGGCTATCATTACTATGATCCACATGGTGTTTTTATCTCTTCTTCGGGCTTGACTTGATGTAAACTGGCGCTGCAGGGATCAAGTAGCAGCAATTCAGACCATCATTTTTGTTTGTTCTTACAGAAGAAAAATATGCCTATTAAGAAGCAAAAAACTTTGAGAGCGATGCATATGCTGAGACTTCATCTCACTTAGCATCCTGAAGGTTAATTCCAGTGTGTTTTGCTTTACATTCGCTGATGATCTATCTAACGGTTTGCTTTCCTCACATCTGTGCAGGCAGTGTGGGTTGTCCATTGGTGCAAATATGAGTGTGACTACTCCTTTCCTACCCTTTTGCTACACGGCATTTTTTTCCCCCCGCATATCCAATTTTATGCAGGACTTTATGAAGCTGTCATGAAATTACACAGACAGATGGTAAAGATGGAATTGATGTACTTTCCCCGCCTCAGACATTCAAACTATTTACGTATCTACAACTATAAAGGGAAGCTTGTTTGGTGCAAGTCCATATAAAAGCTGCAGTGGCAGGTAATGTCCAAGGCACTCCATCCATTCCCTAGCACAGAAGGGAATAGAGGCTAGGTAAACAAAGCCATTAGAGACAAATCTATTTCTGAAGAAAACAGAATCACATCATCAAACTCGAGAAGAAGAAAAATATGATCCTGCAGCCCTTTGGGCCCTGCCGTGGCAATGATAGCCGACTGTGGCATTTGTCTTTATCAGTCCGCCTTGAGGGAGGGAGAATGTGGCCGGCAAAGTGTGAAAATAAAAGGGAATGAGAAAGACGACAGAATCCGAAGAGCACAGGATCTTCTTGGCTCTTGAGCAAAAGAAAAAAGACGTGTGCGTGTGTGTGTGTGTGTGTGTGTGTGTGTGCCAGCCTTACAATTCCAGCTTGAATATATATACAGTACCTCTGAATATATACCTCTTTCATTCATACATGTTTCTTTGGAGATATAATGAGGCTCTCTGACGGTCATTCTTGAAATAGCAAAGAATGAGGGGATCGGTGGACACCGTTTCATCAAGACGACACCGGTGACCTGAGCACCTTTCTTTGCAGCAACAACACAGTGGTCAAATATAAATTGTACTTTATTGAGGGGATGACCCTTTCTGAGGGGTTATATGGTCAAGAGATAGAACGATAATGGCAATACCGCGATATTAAAATGGCCACAATATCGTAGTTGTCACGATATTAAAAGCAGCAAAAAGTGAGAGAACGGGAAACATTGCTTACAAAACCAAGAGTGGACAAAAGTACTTTGACGCCATCAAAGTCTGGTCATGTGATATGGTAACAAATGACTGCGGTGACGGCTGCTTTGTGGTTTGGTTGTTACGGCGACCCAGTGGTTGTGTTGCCCGTGTCTGCCTCATAATTTGGAGGTACGGAATTCAAATCCTTGTTCTGGTTTTGCCTTGTGCTGAGTTGGGTTTTCTATGTACTCCAGCTTTCTATCAAATTCCAAAAACGTAGATGTTCGTTTCATTGACTGGCTGGCGTCGATTCACAATTGTATCAGCTCACCCTCAACCCCTAAGAAGTGATTCAAATTAGTCACGTAATTCACCAGTTTTGAGTTTCACTCTAAAATGTACAATTTTTACAACGCTCAAATATTGCTCTGTACAGTATATATTACTACCGGTGTATACTCTACGGTACAGTCGATCCTTCCTGGTCAACTGTGCTGCCCTTTCATTACCTCTTGCGAGAAACAAACAGGAACAATTGTTTCCTGTCGTCAGATAGAGCGCCTCTGACGGAGGCTCATCTCCGGGAAGGATCCCCTCTGTTTGCCCTCCATCTTGGCTTGACTGTATAAAGCCTTGACTGGCTGCCTTGAGATTCCATGCCAAGTCTTTGCAGATGCTTCATCAGTTCCTCTTTCCAAAGCCAGAGATTTAGTTTTTTTTTTTTTTGTTTTTTGTTTTTTTTTTCCTCCCCCTCTCTGTTATTATCTGGCCAGAGCGGGTATTCTCTGAAGGAGACCTGTTTGTGCTACCGCCAGGCTCATAGCCATTCACTGGCTCGTCTGTTTTCTTTTCTTCTCCCTCTGTTCAGTTTGAATACTCAGGGGAAATTTGTCTGTCTCTGATATAGTTTTTTTTCTGCTGACCATCCCCCCCCTTTTTTTTTTTTTTTTGCTTCTACTCATCAGTTTGCCCTTTGCTGAGACACTGTAACTCATTTTTATGTGATTTTACAAGAGAGATGTGTCGAAAAAGCATTAATTAAAAACACAATTTATGCGTTAATATGCATAATCGTGTTTGTGTCCTGATCCCTATCGGAGATAATGCACCAAAAAATGCCCTTCACCAGAACCTCAACGGCAGAAGGCGATAGTCAGCTCCAGCTTGCTTAATGCTGTGCCAATGTTGTTTGAGCGAGAAAAAAAAAAAAAAAAAAACCCCAGCAATCGGCCATCTGGACTCGATGGAATGACTCAAAAGGAATTTTGAAGAGGTTCTTACCATCCATCCGTTCTCACAAAGACCAAAAGCTTGACTCTGTTGTCTTTGGGAATTCTGTTTTGGATGTTTAAACCGGTAAATGATCATTACCAATAATCAGTAATGTCATTTGATCCCATGAAGAGAAGCATACTCTAAACCAGATGTGTCAAGCTCATTTTTGTCATGGGCCACATTGTCGTCACATTTTCCCTCGGAGGGCCATTATGACTGTGAAACTGTATAAATGTTAATCACCTCCATGTATTTTTACATATACACAGTACACAATGAATAGATAAATAATTTTGAAATCAAAAGTCAAGGGGAGTAGTTTGTTCCACTCTTGTTCAAGTTTCTGTCATAATGTAAAACAAGAAAATGCTTGCAGTAGCTCAACACGATGATTTATTACATAAGACAATTTGAAATTTAGTGCAGATTTTTAGTTGACCTGGTTGATTTGCTTTCGCGGGCCACAAAAAATGATGTGGCGGGCCAGATCTTGAGTTTGACACCTGTGCTCTCAACCCTTGCATGATGTTTTGGTCAAATTTTGACATTTGACTGCAATTTTTAAAAAAAAAAAAAGCTTTACATGCTCAACATTTTTTTGTTGAAAAAAACCCCATTTTAATTGAAATAGACGAATCAGTCAAATCAGTCAGCGTGACTAATGACGCTTTCTCCTCTCTACTGTACCCTCCCCTTGAATTCCCGCCCCTCCGTTCCCGCGCTTCAGGCCAGAACATCTCCTTCCCCCCTGTGGCGTTGTGGGTGACCATCGGCCTCGCCGTGTGCCTGCTGGTCCTGCTCGTGGCGCTGGCCGCCGTCTGCCGCAGGAAGATCAAGGAGAGCTGCGAGGAGGCCAGGAGAGAAGGTACGAAGGCCGTTCGACACCGCTGGACATTCTCCCATTCTCATGAATGATGGCTCACCACCAAGCTGATGTGTCATCCTCGTAGGTTGACTAAAATGGGTATATTTTCTTTTTTTGGAGGGGGGGGGGCTTTTTCGAATATGAATTACTGTTAACTGACCAGAGGTGAGTAAATATTGTTACTGAATAATATGACTTAAATAAAAAGTCCAAGTCAAAAAAAACTACACACATAGGTTACTCAAGTGTGATTCTTGTAGAATAAAATAACCGCCATTTTCAAAATGGCAGATTTTGGCCTCGTCCATCCATTCATTTTCTTCACCACTTCTCCTCACTCAGGTTGCAGGTGAGCTAGAACCTTTCTGACATGCGAGCTTAATTAACCCGTTACCTAGTTTATAACCATCAAACTTATCATTTAAAAACGTATTTCTCTACGTGGGTCATGACTTTCCACACGTGTACTGTATATTGAGCCTAGATGAATATTCAATGGGCTGGTAGAATCACCCTGAGTGTTCTGAATACCTGTTTCCGTTGTTGGACTGAGCAGAATAATGCTGCCCTGATATATTTCATTTTTCCGTTGGTGATTTCATGTTCTTTTTTCCCCCTACCTTTGTTCTTAGACGGAAAACTATTTGAGTGAATTCAGTTTTCTACCCCATGTTGTCTCAGTTTGTGTTGGACCAACAATCAATTCCACGCATAAGCAATCGATTATACTATTATAATGTCATTCTTCTACCATACATTAATTAGGAACAGTGGAAAAAAGGCTGTGAGGAATGGAGAAAAAAAAAGTAGAATGCCACTGCAGCATTGGAGCTTTTCCATGCTGACTGCAATCGCCCAACCTGCTTGGTCCGGTTGTGATTCGCACTATGCATTATGACAGGGAAGACAGCGAAGATAAATGACTTATTTGCACACTTTTTTCGTTTTTTTTTCCCTTTTACTGACCCCTTGCACGCGTGCTACCAACACGTGGTGAGCAACGAGTCGACTGCAATCCGGCTCGGCCCCGGGAACGCCATTTAAAGATAAGACAAGCACAATTAGGCCGACGCGTTCACGAGGTACACGCGATCGCTTTTATAATCCTCCCTCCTCGCATCCGTTCTCACATGGTGCCATTCTATCAGAGCCTGTATCGTATGTGAATAAGGCGGCGCGGCCCTGCACTTCAAACACCAAAGTGCAGCTGGAAGGGAACAGTGTATACGCCTTTACATTTCAATAAGGTGGCTAACCAGATAATCAATCCTGCTTTCAGTGCGTCCAGCTCCTTCCTGCCCAACAAAATGGGGGCCACGCAACCCCAAGAGCCCTTTGCTAGCGGGAGGCAGTGCATGATATACCGTATTTCTCTCTTTCCATTTTATTTGATTCTATATGTTCTATGGAGCTATTTACTCTCTCCCTACTAAGTCAAGTTGATATTTATTTTTAAACCTGTGGGCCCTGTTGCAGACACCGGCTGACCTTTATTTAAATGTCTCCTCCACTCTGTGTGGATCTCATGACAGCAGAGCTGGTGGCTTTGCACCATTTGTGTCCACACAACCAATTTTTTTTTGGGGGGGGGGGCAGTGATCCCAAGACAATCCATCATGGTAATTACTGGAAACAAATACTAGCCCTGAGGATGAAACGGGGAGAAAAATCAACCCCAAAATTATTTTCACTCATGGAGGCGGCAGTTCATCATTCAGCCCTTGAAATACACTTTACACACACTGTTCTTGATGAAATCCGCCCATTTTCGGGGTCAGCCATCTAACAGTAGGCTGGATATCGTCAGCAAATGTGCGCTGTGGCCGGCTGCTTGCTTCCGCTGGAAGCAGAGCTCTATGTGTGTGGGGAGGATTGCAATTTCCCCCGAAAAGACAGCAACGTGTCACTCGAAAGTGACTCTGGATCCCTGCCCAACAGCGCTGTAGGGGATGGGGCTTCTTTAAATAACACGAAGAATCTCTCGCTTGTAGACACAATTTCAGAAATAAATAATGGTAATTATGTGGTTGTTTTACAATTCATAGGTGGGCGACCACCAAATATTAGTGAAAACGCCATTAAAATGTCTGTTTCCGCAAACATAAGCACAACTCCAAAGTTTCTTGACGTAGCATCCTGGAATGTGTGCGCAGGTGTCTCACTCATCACACGGTTGTCGTTCAACAACTCTCCTGACATTTTTATTTATTTTTTAATAGCCAGCAGCCAAATGTGTTTACTTTACTGGCGAGAAGGATGGACACTCTATTTTGGGGGTGGCTATCGCCGTGATTGCATGCGTCCGTACGTGCGCGTGTGTACGCCGCGACATGGCACATTTGCGCTGAGCTTGATGGTCATCCAGGTGCTCTCATCACAACTTGTCCTTTTTCGCTCGCTGCTGATGAAGTGATGTGCATTGCGTCCGCCACCTTCCACTCATAGCAGCTCCTCTTGTCTTTTCCCACAGCTGAGGAGGCCAAGGAACTAGAAGAAGACGAAGAGTCAAAGACAGGTCAGCCAACGCACACCCGCTCACACACTGACACTTATTGTCATGACAGAAATATTGGGGGTGGGGTGGGGGGGGGAATTGGGCAGGAATTAATGTTTTCTTCATGTTATTGGCTTTGGTAAGCTTGACGTAGGTCACATAACTGTGTACACACACACATATCAAGTTATAGCCGCTATTAGCAAAAATGGTTCCTCGCCCACCAAAAAATCTCCAATATTCAATAATTGCAAACTTTGCAACTACTGTATCAATTTGCCCGTGACGAAAACCACATTGACATCAATGTGTAATCTTGCAAATTGATGCAATGGTCAACGTTGCTTGTCGAACACAACCAGGAAGATGAATTAGCTAATGTCGAAATTGGACACTGAAGCAAAAAGACGGAGCGGGTGGCCAGGTGTGAGGGCGACCCAACAAAAGCACTTAGTCAATGTTAACTTTGTTTACTCAAGCGCCAGTGAATGCTGATGAAGCATGAATGCACGTAAAAAATGAGACCTGCTCCAGGCACCAAGTCCAGCAGCCTGTTGGCATCATTCTTCGTCAAGTGTGTGTGTGTGTGTGTGTGTGTGTGTGTGTGTGTGTGTGTGTGTGTGTGTGTGTGTGTGTGTGTGAGCGTGTCATTCTGTGTGTGTGTCTGTGTGTGATCGCATCATATCA
>CAAKHF010002989.1:11820-27361 GCA_901007745.1 Hippocampus kuda
CTCCCCCCCCCCCCCCCGTACCCCTCCAGGTTTGAGGTGGGCCTCTCGCAGGGCTGTGACGTGATGTTTATGAAGGTCTGCGCTGAAGGCAGGACCACTGCTAGCACAGACTGGATGACCCCCCCCCCTCACACAACACAGCCCTCAGAGATGATCCGCCCCCGACAGCAGAGCGGGCTTGATGGCGACACTGCCAACCAGTCTGTCATTTTCTTGAACTATTCACTCAACATTTGATCCAAGCAAAGAGTCGAATTACAAGTTTTACATGGTTGCGTATAAAGTAGTCCGATAAAACATATAGCACCTGAGCCAAACGTTCACGCTGCTTAAAAAGTCACCGTGTGCTGACATTTTTTTGATAAGAGTGCATATGTACTGTCTGTATAATGCAGTGAAATCGTCAAGCTGGCTATATTCAAGCTTTTAAATGGCTTTTTGTCAACTCAAGTACATTAGAGGTGTTGGCTGTTCCTGCTTGAGGTTCTGGACCGAATCCTCTCCGTTTCTCCAGCGGCTGAAGTCGGGCATTCCTGCACTTGAGTACCAATTCCACCAACTCACCGACGTTGCGGTAATAAGTCAGCACACACTCGCTTGTCGTTTTCTGTTCTGTTGTCTTTATTACTTGCCACACGCACACAATGAGAACTCAACATGATCAGATATGGAATACCCATGAACTTCCTGCATTCTATTTTTGCGACGTCTTAAAAAATATACATTTTCAGCATCAAATACCGTATGTACCTCGTGTAGTCCAGATTGCATCATGTCTTCAAAATTCAAGTGCACGGTGACTTCTCGAGCATCCTGTCGAATTTACCCTCATTTTCTTGTCAAAGTAGCTTCAGCCCTTGTAGAAAAGCGACTCGTCACGCTGTTGTCAAACTAACATCGGGTGGTTGTTGTTTTTTTTTTTCCTGCTATGATTTCTGAGTAATTTTTATATTTGCATAACTTGGAATGAGTTGATACAATGAATTAAAAACCTCTTGTGACTATGAAGCAGTCGGGGGGAGTCTTCTTCCATTAGAGACAGTCCTGGAGGCAGCCCCTGATGAAGGCGCGTTCGTGCTGGCTCATCAGTACATTGGTGCTGACCTCCAGGAGCTTTTTGCCGAAGACGCGGATGCTTTGGGCCGGCGTGCTCTTCTGGTGCAGAGGTGTCAGAAGACTCCAGTTGAGATGTTGGATACACAGGTGGATCTTCACGCGAGCGGCCAGCACGAACAGCTCGTCTTTGAGCAGCGAAGGTTCGCCCACGGGCATCTCTCTTGTGCATTTACACTGCAGGGGGGAAGACGCATTTGCTCCTTAATGGAGCCGTCTGGATTTTTACATGCGCATTAATCTGATATTGGAAACGTTTATTTCAAAGCACGCATCAGCGAATCCATTTTTCAAAAGGATTTGAGCACTAATGCTCTATAGAAGGCCCCCCCCCCCCACCGCTATCAATTTTTATAAGCTCCTCCGAGAGCCGTACTACATTTATGAAAAGCTTTCAACAAAATGTTACATTCAGTGCATTTGTTGGCCTGATAACAATTCCCTTTGAGGTTTTAATGAGGAATTTCCCGAACGTTGGAGAACACGTCGTTACCTGAGCGCTGCAGCTTCCCACGCTACACCGTGCCTGTTGACCGTGAGCCAGGAAGGAGACAAAAATTTGATCCTTCCCCAGGACCCGCACCCCGATGTGCTTATTGAGGGACAAGAAGAGAGGAGGCAGGTGAGGGGGCGGAAGCGTTTTCCAGCTCCAGCGACGGACCCTGGCACCCGTCTCATCCAAACACTGACCACCGGAACTATTTAGGCTCAACCTAAAGCAAGCGGAGAATCGGCGTCAATCGCTCGTCCCGTGTTTCGATCATGAGCGAAGCGGATGAACGGCAATGGTTTTTTTTTTTTGTTTTTTTTTACCCTCTGTTTACCATATGTTTCCGTTGCCGTGGTAACACGTCGCCTTGCCGTTAGCCTGGAAGATGGCTCGGATGGCTCTCGGGGGTGGCTGGTTGTTGTCGTACACGATGCAAACCCTTTCCTTTTTTTTGGTAACGACAAAGACGACGGCCAGGAGGTCCCCCGGGTAACTGTCGGCAACGATGAGTCGATGTGACTTGCCTACGTATAAAATTACGCTCTGAGGTCAAAGGTATTTTGCAGAGAGCGCATACTAGAGCTGAGCGGAGCCATCTGGGAACAGGTTCAGGAAGGTCCTGCCGTCCATGTAAAATTTCTGGTGGAATTCTCCATCCTGTCAACATCGAAAATGGTTAGAATCACTAAGTGATAAAAGTTAGCAAGTGTGATTTTGCTTGAGTGTTTGTGCATGTGTTTTCTCCCCTTTTGATGACAGATGCCGAACAGAGGCGGCTTGTGGTCGCAAACGGACTCTCTGGCCTCTTCCTTTTTCAGTTGCACAACATTCTCCGCAACATTCTTGAGTGTCCAGCCGCCCTCTTCCGCAGAACCGCCGAGCCGGAAGCTGAGGATTTTGGCCTCTGAGGCTGTGAGTCAACAGACAATAATCCCGTGGCAATAATACATCCCTGAATGAAACGGGACCACGGATGAAATGTCTTTTCTCCGCTCACAAGGTTCCTGTTGGGAGGCGTCGTCGTCTCTCCTTAAGCCCGCCAGTTCCCTGAGGCGACACGTTGCTTCCGTTAAAAGACTCAAATCGTTCATGTCCGTCGCAAACTTTTCTTTTGTTTGTTTTCGTTTAAAATTTCTTACATCAGTCCACGTGAAAGGTCACTAAAATTTTGGGCGTTCTTTTTCTCTCTGCCGCTGAGCAGCGCCTCTACGGCTTTGTCTTCCCGCCTGTGCAAGTCATCGTCCAGTTCGTCCTTCACCGAAGGCCTTTTCCTCACCAGGGCCATGCATAGCCTCCTGCGCTGGGCGCAGCAAAAGCTTGGCACCGCCTGAGTAGGGTCGGGGACACACATCCAAGGTCAACCATGAGCTTTGCCTGATGGCACTTCCCGTAAGAACACCCGCGTCCATTCTGTCTCACCTCCAGCTCCTCTTCCCATCTCATATCCAGTACGGGCCTGGCGGTTCTGTGGCAGTATTCACATTTTCTTGGACACTCAAATGGAGGCTGGAAGCAAAAAAAAAAAAGGAATGCTTCAGAAGAACTGTTTATCAGGGGAGGAGCTAAGATTAACCTGGGTTGTTAGCGGAAGTTCCAGAGAGTCTTTGCTGCGTGTGCACGTGTATACACATTTTTTTTTTCAAATCATATTTGCAAGCGAATTATATTTGTGGATAATGGTTTAAAATCAGTTGCAGACGATTGAAGTGTTATGTGTTATGTCATCTTACACTTGAGAGGTGGCCCCCCCCCCTCCTTTATCAGATGGTCCGATAGCGCTGTCAAATTTCATCGGAATACCTCCAAATGTGCGGCTGTGATGGAAAGTCGGGGATTGTCAGACTCGCGGTGGTAGCTCAGGACTCCCGCTCTGATGCAGTGGGTGGGCTGGTCACAGAAAGCCTAATCGAGGGAGCATGTCACTCTGATCAATCATGGAAGTGAAGAAACCAAATGATGTCAGCAGGCGGTCATATCCCGCCTGCTCGGTTTGTACTTACATAGTGGTTCAGGTCACGGAGGAGCTCGCAGATATCGTATTCTAACTTTGCGACTGCATTTTCTACGGGTAAAACAGATTCCTTTTAGGGTGAAGTGGAAGCTGTAGTCAAAACGCTGAAGTGGTACAATTTGGGAGTTCAACCACAATTATTTGGGATGCAAATCTTGGACTTCAGTCCGTTAATATCAGTGATAGTGTATACTTAGGGCGATTGTCAGTTCACATAAGTTAGAATGCGATTGGTTCATTCCGAATGCGGCCACAACCTCAGTGAGAGGAGGGTGTGCACACTTGTGCAACTGCATTATTTCATTTATTTTTAATTTTCCTCTTGACAGGCAAATAAATCTTATATTTGGATTTTTTTTTTTTTTTTTGTCTCCAGCTCCAGGAATCAGCGCCTCACTGGAAAAGGAACGTCACTGCAATGTTTTGTTTTTTTCAATTGAACAGGGGTGTGTAGACTTTTTACATCCATTGTCGATGTATTTCCCCCTTCTTCAGGAGAAGTTACTTGCGTCTTGGAGAAGACTCACTGGAAATGCTGGACCTCATCGTTTTCTGTTTTTTCTTCTTCCTCTCCACACTGCTCTTGCTTCTGGTGCAAAGCTTCTATCCTGCAGACCCAACAGGATTTTTAAGATGCATTAATAAGCAAGTGGTTTGCATTCACATGTCTGCCAAACAGCCCTTTCGATTCTGGGTTTGAGTCTCTTCGTCGCGTCAGATTTTCAGGCTTTTTATCTTCATGCCCCCCTGCAATTTGCTTGTATAATAGATGAATGGACACAACATTTTATGACAAGTAATATCATCATGTCTTGTAATTTCTTCTCACTTATGTTTGGGTAGTTTGAAGTTGATATGGCAGGGAAGTTGGAATCCATGCACTCCATACACATGCAAGGCATTTCGATTGTAACATGAAACAACGTAGAAAAAGAAGGCAAAAGTTTGGTCAGACGTTAAGGTGCAAGTCAACTCACCCACGCTCCGGGCATGCATGCAATAATGTTTCATGCCCCCTTATTGTTGTCAGTAACCATGGAGATGAACTACTTGTGGCTATTAAGTGTTACCAGAGCAACCTCAATCTGATACAATGTCCAGTGGAGAGGGGTGTTAATTAGTAGCTCATTTTAGTTAATCACTTGTCTGTTCGTTTTCAAGTTAACCTGACCTCAACCAGCAATGTCCTGTTGATTATCCACCCATTTACAGTATTTTCATCCTTATATGCGTCGAGGGTGATCTGCAATTTTTGGGATGAACAAAATTCACATGAAAATGCTATAACACGCAGGAAGTCCGGAGCCGAGATTCAAACCCAAAATAAATATGCAAAAATAAATAAATGAACTAACCAATCTTGCCATGTGGTGGCTGCTCCGGAACGTTTAAGCAGCAGATTAATTTGGCTTTATTTTCATGGAGAAATCCCTTTGATACACATTTAGTGGCCGAAACCTGGAAAAATCAATGACATAACCTTTTACTTACCAAGAATAGCAAATGACTGAAACGGCATACTGCAAACCTTTGATTCGTACTTTAATTTATTGACCTGCGAACGTCACAACAATCCCTTCTGGGAACAACCGTATCAGTTCAGATGCATGGTGTTATACTCCGTCTCTCCATCAGATGGCGACAACAAGCAAACTAATTGTGGTTTAACATTAATAACACGAAAATAACGCCAATTCGGGACATTTATTTACACCCTGCGTGGACTTCAAAGGGATATTACAGGATAGCACACGTAGGTTATTTTCGGTAGGTCGAATAAAGTTGAAAGAGTGATGAACAACAAGCATTTTGCGAGACGGGACTGTAGAGCAGAGTTGAACGTCGGTGTGAAAGTGATTAAAACGCGAGTATGACGTCAGATTGGTCAAAAGGCAGGGGGAGGGGGGGTAGGGTGAACGAAGTCCAAATAGTGACGTTGCTCTACCTAACTAGGCTTATCACAGCTATCTGTACAGTCCTTATTTATCATTATTATAAAAATGTCATTATTATTTACTTTTCTTACGACTTTTTATTTTGACATCATATATGAAAAGTGTATAGCTCAAAATAACTATCCATGTTATAATTTCATATTTGATGTTACGAGCCTTTAGGCTCCGGCCTTCCTGTGTGGAGTTCACATGTTCTCCCCATGCCTGTGTGGGTTTTTTCAGGGTATTCCAGTTTCCTCTCACATTCCAAAAACATGCATGGCAGGTGAATGGAACACTCCAAATTGTCCCTAGGTGTGTGTGTGTGTGTGTGTGTGTGCGCGTGGTGTGTGCGCGCGCGCGCGCTCGGATGGTTGTTCGTCTGTGTGCCCTGCGATTGGCTGGCAACCGGTTCAGGGTGTACCCCGCTTACTGCCCGATGACAGCTGGGATTGGCTCCAGCACGCCCCGCGACCCTTGTGAGGATAAAGCGGATAGGAAATTGATGGATGAATGGATGTTACAAGCCCCGCCTTTTTTAACTCTGGTGCCCTGCCAGGTGTGACCAATTTGCAAATAATCAATTAATCCCTCCTACCCAGGCTTCTGATTGGTTGCTGCAGCCGCCACCAGTCACACTACCAGGAAGTGCTGCTCAATTCAAAAAGTAGCACAAACCTGGCACGGTCTGGCCTTGGCACGAGTTTCACGCATTTAGCGACAAGATGCACAAAGACAAAAACGCAAGTGCTACGTTTGGCCAGATTACCGCAGTGCTTATTTTAGCCTGTTTTTTGGCACACACGGTCGACTGCTATCGCCTGAAGAAGGCGGACAGAAGAAAATATGTTCCTGACGGCTTTCGGCGGGGTAAGATTATGTTTGGGAAAGTTCCTCAATGGGATCCTACAATGCTGGATGAAGAAGCCAAGAAGTCAAACACTTCAGTGGAGGATGAAGATGCTTATCAGGCTGATTCTGCAGGTATAGCAAAATGACTTTTTTTTTTCTGTTTTTTTTTAATTGCCCCATTTTCCAGGTCGGCTCATGTGTTTGTCACTTTATATGTTGCTTAGGAGGCTGGGCCGTGAACCCTCTGCCTGTGCAACCACCTGCATCGCAGGAGGCCTCATGGAGACGCATGACTTCCCTGCAGTGTGGAGATAACCACATGAAGCTCAGTGTCAGGAGACCAGGGCTAACGCACATGACAGTGCAGCAAGGTTGAGTGTCAAGCTTTAGACAAAAAAAAAAAAAAAAATTGTCACGATCAGTTCAGTTTGATTGTTCCCCCACCCTCCTGTGTCTTTATTCTGCAGCGCCCAATGCACCTCCATTGCCTCTGCCTCTTGTGCCCTTAAACTGCGGCTACAATATGCATCGAAATTCCTTTGGGTTCCTCATGTATGTTCCGTATGGTGGCTGTTACATGCTTCAACAGGTAATGCTCACACAATGTCAGGTCTTAAATGTCCTCTCCAAATGGGAAGAAGGGCAAGCCTGCAACAATTACTTTCTTTTTTTATTTTTTGTACAATACTTTTTGTTGTCTACCCATACCCGGTGGTGCGCAGAGATGTAATGGTGTCATTCCCCCCCCAGGCTGGAAGTTACGTGCTTCCCATGTATTGGCAGGGAGTGCCAGTCATCCTCATATGCACCAGACTGACTCCAACTGATGCCCCAAAGGTTACCAGCCCATTCCACTTTGATCAAATGGTCACCAAGGGCCCTGATGCTCAACATGTCCCCAAGTGGCCCCCAGTCGCCCAAGGTCCAGTCTCCCCGCTAGGCATTTGGGCACCAGTTGACCCCCGCAGCCAGGCCCAATCTCCGGTCATGAACCCCAGGGCCCGATCTCTCCATTCTGCGCCTCATGTGCCCAAGTGGCCGTTATTCCCCAGGTGGCCACCAATGCCCCATAGTCCAGGCTCCCAGCCTGGGCTTCAGAAGCCCCCCATGTCTCAGGACCCCATGTTCAATTTTGGGCTGCAAGCACCTCGGAACCCCTTTGTGTCGCAGTACCCCAACATGCCTCACATGCCCTATATGCAAAACCTGCCTCGCCCATACCCTGATCCCCAGGCGATGGCCCAGTACCCATATTTCAATCCCTCCCTCTGGACCTTCCCCGGACATCCAGCACCAGCTGGAAACCAGGACCCTAAAAATCCGGTTAAGACAGCAACTTTGTCCAAAGTTCCTACTTCTATCCCTCCAGCGCAGACGACAACAACAACAACAACAACCACGCCATCGACCACAACTGCAGCAACAGCCGCTGAGACCACGCCGTTACTGTACAACCCATTGTACCAATTTCCCCCTGAGCTGATGCACTATATCTCCTATGAGGATTTGCTTGCTGCAATGTATGCTAATCAGTGAAAATTACTCTAATAAATTCTCAATAGAAGCTGCTATCATTTGTCACATTTCATGGTCGTTGCCAAATTGCTTTACTGACTTCAGAGAAGGGAATGAATTTGCATGCTTTAATCTGAAAGTGACAATGTACGAGTTGGATTTTGATCGGCCTACGGCTCCCAACTGCAAACCATTCACTTTCCCCCCCGCCCCCCAACTTTAATTTAGGTTTCATATCTAAATATGAAAGCGTAAGGGTTAGTTTGTCATGCTACATGTAAGATGGCGGGAAAATGGTGTGCTGACTTAATTTCAGTGTAATTATGCACCATCATTGCGTCAACCTGAAAAATTGATACAGGGATCAATTTAGTTTGGAGTAAATCAAGTGACGAGAGAAAGTTGCTATGCTGATAATTTGAAAGACCCTATTTTTCTACATTTAATGTTTGAAGATAAAAGCTGAAGAATGTACAGATTGAGCTAGTGAGATATATACACTTGCGTAAAACTCAACTGTTTGCGTTTTTGGGGCGTGGCTAAAACGGGGCCCACTTCAGCCTCTCGAGTTGCCCTCCCTAACTACATAACGGACCGCCCTCACTTCATCATTCGCAAATGTGTTTCTTATGACTTGATCCGTTTCTACCGCTACAGCATGTAGTTTAAGAAGCTACGTTAACAGTATCTGCTGTGTGTGTGCAACGTGAGGCAGGGTATTGGTATATAATACTGATCGAGACTAACGTTCTATTTTTTTTTTTGTTTTACTGGTGTTAAGAGTGATTTTATTTTTTCCTCAATCTGCTCAGAAAACGAGGGGTGGTTGTCGCCAACAATTGTAAATGTAACCTGTTCAATTCGCAGTATGTGTGGCTAACACCGCGTCGGGATGAACAACGAAGGGTGATTTTGATTGAGTGTCGCGATGATAGCTGCTGAGGAAATTACTTGAAGCTTGCACTTGCCAAACTATGAGAAGCTCACATGGCTGTGTTGAGTGTATAATATTTTTTTTACAAATCATTCACCACCATAAAAATGTCAAGGACAAGAGTTTGCTACTACTGTACAGGGAGTGCAGTAATCAAATGAGCATGACAGCATGATGACAGTTAGCCTACCTTATTTCTTTTTCTACTGTAACAATATTTTATTACTGCATCCCGGCACACAATTGTCAATTTTAAAAATCAACGATAAAAACGTGCATTTGTGTGTCCCGGGCATAAGTGGTTGTCATGACAACAGAAGAAGAGACGACCAAGGGGGTGGTAAGGCCCTAACGAGCTCACCTGTTCTGCCCTTAATGAGCACAGGTGTGAGCTCCGGCCAGGCCGACGCCCACCAGCCAAAGAGCAACCTTTTTTTTTCCCCTTTAAGAGTTGCTCTGCAGTCACCTTGTCTCATTGTCGAGTGTTCCCACCCTTTGGTGAGTGTCCTCAAGTATGGCGGTGGACGCTCCGATGTGTCGTACCGTAGCAGTTGTCTTGCTCCTGTGTTCCTTTGTGCCAGGTTTCAGCTGTTTTCCGCAGAAGAGCCTTGGTAAATTTGTCCCATGGCAATTAGCTAGCGAGAAGCTCGGAATAATTAAGGGGAAGATTCTCTTCAATGGGAAAGAACTGAACTCCTTGTCAGAATCCGACGTTTCGGGTAAGTCTGTGCCTTCTCTTCCACTTGATTGCCTTAAACTAGACGGCTGGTTGCATTTGGCACCCGAGACTTCACTCTTGACAAAATAACATGACAAAAACATTAAAATAAAGGCATCTAATTACGGCTGGATGGGGGCTGGACCTGGTCTAGTGTTCTATGAATGTAACCATAAATTGCTTGTCTGCAGTATGGGGCCGAATGGCTCTAGGGCCCAGTGAAAATAAAAATGTTTATCTAAGTAAGAAATGAAAAGAATGCAACTTCTTTCCATGCTGTGAAATGGTCAGCTTCATGTGACTCTACTTTGTACTCTGTTTCTCTTTTTCTCTCCAGGAACGTGGAAGGAGGCATCACCGTCTGACGAGCTCAGAGAAGTTGAAGCAGCATGGCGGCTCACAAATCCCTCATTGCGATGTGGTCCTACAAAAATGACATTAAAAATCATGGGCCGTGGAGCTGTGAACTTGGAACTCGACCTGGGTAACGCCACTGTTTCATATTTGAGCCACAGGATACCAGAGTAGGTTGACTCCAGTTAGTCATTTTGCAAATTTTGACCATGCCACAAAAAAGTGGCTTGTAAATTTGACACCAGAAAAGGGTGATTTTTATTTTTTAAAAACAACCCTGCCAAATTTGAATCTGTAACAGCAAAAAAGCTATGCATATTAATAAGGCTTGACAATTGTAATGACTGAAGCAGTTCTCATTTTAAAAACTGTGCGCATGTCCGCTCTGTGCTGAAACTATGCCCTGCTTACATGTTGTAAGTCTTTCATCAGAATTTCATGGAAGATGGTAAATAACATTCTCACACGGATGCACTGAAGCTAGAAAATAAAATTTGAAAAAAAAATGGCGTTAGCCCAATCTAGTTCTTGTCGGCGCACTTTTCATCTACTAACTGTCCTTGTTTCAGGCTCTGGGCGTTCCCTACCTCTAAGCCAGATGCCGGAAACCTGTGGCCATTCGCTCCATCAGAATTCTCTTGGCCTTGTCTTCGTTGTTTCATACGGTGGCTGCAAAGTGATGCGACAGGTATGTGGGCGTTAATCAAATGGGAGATGCCTTTTTTTTTTTTTTTTCTGGTTCACAATATTTCATGGTGTTTATTTTTTTTGTGGAGGATGGTGGTTGGGGGTGTTTGCATGTGTGGTGTAGCTCTCCCTTGTTCACAACTAACCATCATCCATCCAGTTCATTTGTGTTAGGAAACATCATTATCTGGAGTTAATTTTTTTTTTTTAACTGTTCTGTAAAGTGCTTTGTAAAGATGAATAATTCATTTCCAGTAGATATTTAGTCACATGTTCACTTCAATCTCATCCTATTGTGCCATTCCCCCCCTGATGGTACAGTACTTGCTTGACCCTCCCGGTTGTGGTACTCTCAAGAGAGTCCAAACAATCACAGCGCACCATATTTTGCTCCTCCCACACATGTTAGACCCCTGCCCAGTTTCCATCAGGTAAAGCGGTTGTAACGATTCAATGGCATCATAACATTTGTGGAAATTAGTTTGGTAGAAACCTGCCCCGGAAATTTCAAAGTCATTCTTTCTCGTAAGGATTTTAATTATTACCGGTACTGGTTATCTACTGTCTGCTCAGTTTTATTGACCTCAAATCTTAAACTGACCTCCAGTGCTGCTCGACATTTTTTTGTTTGTTTTTTAAATCTTGTTTCAGAATGGATATCATGTGCTGCCAATGAGCTTCATGGAGACTTCCGTTACACTCACCTGCCCCGTGTTCCCACCCTTGACCCCGCGGCATCCCATCCCTCTCATTGCCCGAAACGTAGACCGCTCCAAGCGTGACGACGACACGCCCACATCTGAGGAGAACCTTCACCTTCGATACCAGCACTATCATAACTATTTAAAGTACCTGTACTACTTGCATATCCTAAAAAATCCCCACATGTATCCTCTTGTACATCGCGCTTACAATCCCCTGTACCAAAGCCCGCATCTTGTTTCTCACGCCTATCCGTATATGCCCGTGCATCATCCACTTTATGCTCACTATCCACAGAACCCCGCGGCCCCCTATTGCCACCCACCCGGGGCGCTTTGTCCTTTGCCCCATTATCTCTATCCCCATCCTCAAGCGCTCCAAAATAATAGGGAACTACTAATGGACGTCAACCACGGTCCAGAAACGACAACAGCGCCACCCTCGCCGACTACCGATCCCACAACTACTACTACTACTATGCCAACAACCACTGCAACTACGACAACTAGAAAACCTTGCAGACGCATCATCCCCACTACTACGGTTAGTCCTACGGCTGCTGCTGCTACTACAACCAAACGACGGTGTCGACCCAGAACCCATCCGGAGAATAAGCACTTCACCCCTTATGCCACCAACCCCTTCGCACAAGAAATCTCGTACGACGAAGGCGCTCCAATTGCAGGCAACCCTAAGGGTTCACCTCTTGCTGACTACAAATCTGGACCACTCCAGAGCTACCAGTACTGGCAACAGGAGCCCTGGTTTTCCCAAGAGGAGGATAAAGACATCCCCTTTGACTGGGATGATCTGGAACCGTAGCCATGGTAAGAAGTCACTTGGTTGTGAAATTGTTTTGAATGACGGTGTGCGGTATGGTAATGTCTACTTCTCTTTTTAGGGACTGGCATTCAATAAACATTTTAAGGAAAAGTTGGTTTGTAGTGTCATCTTTTGCTGTCAAATGTTACTCAAAGTGCAATTAATAATAATAATAATAATAATAATAATAATAATAATAATAATAATAATAATAATACATTTTATTTGAAGCGCCTTTCAGAACACTCAAGGACACTTTACAGACGAGCAAACAATAAGACAAAGAATAAATAAAAGCAGAGATAAATATATCTCTTGTATTTATAATTTTAAGTGGAGTAGGCCAGTCTGAAGAGGTGAGTTTTGAGCTGGGTTTTGAATGTGGGAAGAGAATCGATGTTGCGGATGTTGGGTGGAAGTGAATTCCAGAGTTTGGGGGCAGAGCGGCTGAAGGCTCTGCACCCCATTGTGCTGAGACGGGCAGAGGGTACAGAGAGATGGAATTACTGACTTCAGGAAATCTTGACACCTCAATTCGGCTATTGACTACCAGGTAGTTTTGCAATTTTTAATTTTTTTTAAAATGTTTTTAGAGCAGGCTACTAGGACGAAGATTGTAGTAACCCTGCAGTGGGCAATGCATTTGGTACTTGGATCTTTCGACTTAATCCACCTGTTAATACTGTCACATTGCTATTAAAATACTAGTAAAACTGTTAAAATGCTGATTGACATTTCCCATGTGTGAAGTCAAAAATATAAGTTGCAATAGTTTCTGCACCCCCGCTAGTCTAAAGATTGCATTCTGATATTTGTGGAATAGGAATTAAGCAGCAGAATCCACCTATTAATCTTTGTGGTAGTCCATTTTAAGATGCTTGCTGGAGACTGTAAATGACATCACAGGGCCTAAGGG
This sequence comes from Hippocampus kuda, assembly GCA_901007745.1. Taxonomy (NCBI): domain Eukaryota; kingdom Metazoa; phylum Chordata; class Actinopteri; order Syngnathiformes; family Syngnathidae; genus Hippocampus; species Hippocampus kuda. The sequence goes on from CAAKHF010002989.1 coordinate 24,869, forward strand.
CTCAGCGAACGACCAATCGAGGCTCATCTGTTTTCTGGGGTTGGTCATGTGACGGTCACAAGGTGAGCCTTTATCTATTTTGATGTCATTTTCAATGGCCAGCAAGTGGCAAAATGCCCCCCCCCCCCCCGAGGCCTCTCAGGCTATGTCGGGTGGATTTTGCTGCTTCATCTTCCGCAAACAGGATATTTACTGGAATGCCATCCTTCGACTAGTGTGGTTGGATTGACCATATTGTGAAGAAAAATTTGGACTATTTGCACTCATGAACAAAAAGTCTTGAGGCATCTCAAATCTGGGCATCATACAGAAATGTCGATACTCTAAACCTGCGCCATCTTTGAAACACCCCCAATTTTGAACGTAACCTTTGACGTTTCTTGAACAAGCCTCCTGTAACTGTGCCATGTGACTATTTTTCCAGTGACCAGAAGGAGCAAAAACTGCTAACTTCAACTGTGCTTTCATTGCATGTTTTGAGCACGAAATTGAATGTAGCTGTATTTATTTTTTAACATGCAGAGTAGATGCAGTCAAAAATAATAGTAAACAATGAGGAGGGGATAAACTGCCCATTGTTTTGCTTTTTTTTTTTTTTTTTTTTTGTGTGTGCGCAAAACTTGCTTTGCTTCACAGTGCGCATGCCCCCTCCACCCCATTCTGTCCGTTCATATATATATTTCCACTTGGCGCCATCTCCTCCGGGCGCCCCCGGCCCATGATGCTCATCTCCACGCATCATTGGAGCCAGGCCGCACGTGACCTCGCAGTTCATGTAGCAGTGCCAACACGGGGTGGGGGGGATGCGCGCTTGTGTTGCTGCTCTTCACCGGGCACTGAGCCTCATGACCCTCCTCTAGTTGCAAATTACAACCACAAAAGGTTTTATAAATCCCATTAAGGCATTGGAGAGGCAGCTTCTTGTTTCATTTGCAGCGCTTGGAACTACATTGAAAACCAGACGGTCTCCAATGAAGGTGAGTGCTTTTTGTGACATTTGCGGCCTGGATGCATTTTAATTTCAGGAGCATTATGACCGCCATGACACTATCGCATCCATTTTTAATGTGATGTTTCATTTCCTTTCCGTTTATAATCCAGGGAACATGAAGACGGATACAGCCATTGTTCAGGTTATCTGATTATCTGCACATCTCGGGGCAACCAGGCAATCCTGTCCATGGAGGAGGACTATGACGTGGACGTGGGTGAAGTGTTCATGGGAAGGGTCGGAGAAGGTCAGTGGTGGACGGACTTTGGGAAGGGGGACGGCACGGAGTCGGAAAGAGGTTTCATGGTGAATAGTCGCAGCTGGGCTGAGGAGCTGCAGGAGTGTTACAGCGGTGGAGCAGGCAGACTGTCCAGCATTTCGGTCAGTTTTGTTTTTTTTCTTTTTGCGGTAAGGGTTGGATGGATCAAGTCTTGGATCTGTAGATCTGAACAGAACAACGATATCTGAGCATGGATTTTTCACTCTCTTCTATAAACAAGACACGCTTGATGTAAGCAACCAGAATTGGTTGCAACGATTACCCTGATGCACAAATAGGCAATTTAATAATGTGTGGGAAAGATGATAAGCACAAACTATTCAAATTAGTATCTCAACGTGCCGCTGGACTTATTTTGCCCCAGAATTTGGTTCTCATTTTTAGGACCAGTTTTTAAAATTCGTGACAAAACGTTTAAAGGCTGGATCTGGCTCATAGGCCTTAAGTTTGAGACTCCCTTTTTTTTTTTTTTTTCGACTGAGGGAGGAGGCCGAACTCCCTGGAGAAAAAGCGCAATTGAGCAGGGGCTGGGATTCGAACCTCAGAACTATTCAGCAGACGTACTAATCATTCCAATGTTCTCCTCGAGGATAAACCAATCATTCTAAATGCATGGCCCCATACAGTCGGCCCAGCCACCGACATGCAATCAGCTCACATTTACTCAAAGTGACTATTGGAGCAATGGATTAGTTATCGACATGGGTTGTGCGTCACATTCATCAGACGAGTCAGCCGTGACTGGCAGTTACTTGTGCCAACCATTGAGATCGATGCGCTCACGGTATTAGGACTTGAAAAAGACAGCAAGGATGGAGCCAGTGGAAAAAAGATGGAGGAACAGATAGCACATCTGGAAGCCAACAAGCACCTCCTTCCATCCCTCCTCTCCCGCATTTGTCTTCCCAGGCTCCCCCCCCCCCCCCCCCCTCCTCCGTGCCTCTCCCTCCCTCTTGCAGTATATGAGAGGGTCTCCTGGGTCCGGCTCCACTGCAGTGGAGAGGAAGGGCAGGGCGTGCTTGCGTGTTCAGTACGATGCGATGAAGGATGGTGCACCAGGAGAAACGCGTTTACCAGGTGTGTGTCCCTTTCGTGTGCGTGCGTGTGTGATGTCGTGTCATGTCGAAGCGGTTGTCAGGTGTTACGTGATTGGCGCCCATCCCTGTTGTGAATGCTATGGATGATTCAGCGATACAGGGGGGGGGGGGGGGGTGTTCTTGTT
>CAAKHF010002989.1:27381-40724 GCA_901007745.1 Hippocampus kuda
TTTTTTTTGGGGGGGGGGGGGGGGGGGTCGTGTTCTTGTTGTCGTCTGTGTATCTCTCCGACTACATCCATTAGATAAGATGTCTGCGTAAAAAAAGGTGTTAAAGTGAAACGTATAGTACCGGTGCATACGTGTATGTGAGTCTGATAGAGATCTATGATCTTTTATCACACATTATGTGCCACTAATGAGTATGTGTGTGTGCACCATGAAGAAAAAAAACAATCAGTCATACACATAGGTAGCCTTGGGACATGCATCTCATTAGGCAAAAAAAAACTAAATAAAAAAAGCCAGATAGGTGCTTCGTTAAAGCTTTGTGATGACATTTCGATAAATGGTGATGCAAGAATGTAGTAATAAAGTGTATTTATGGGAACACGGTGAAAACGCGATGCATAGTTGAGGTGGAAAAAAATGAAAGAACTATCTTGAAATGGGTAAAAATATCAAATATATTGCTCTGCACTGTACAACAGTAAAGCAGGAGCTTTACCACAAGTGGTAAATGTGCTTCATTCTAGAAGGTTTCAAGACTGAATGTGCCTCATCATTCCTTCATTCATTTCTATTGCATCCAGGGTGCTCCCTGTCTCCCCCATGATGCGTTGGCAGGGCCGACATGTCACCTGTCCATCCAATATCCGATCATCTCAGGACGCACGTTTTATTCACAGTTGCAATCAGTTCCCTGCTGTCAGCACATTTGTAGTGGTCTCATGCAAGTGAGCGAGCCCTCATCCCACCCCACACGCTGTGAGGCCAAAGGCTATACTGGATTTCGCTACCATGACAACCGTGTGGAGGCAGAAGCTTGTGCACGTCACCAATCGCATATTCCAAACACGTATACAGTACCCACTTAGACTCCGGTTAGTGTGTCAGTTAGCTTCATTGTAACATCCCGTATGGGTGGAGGTCCAGAATGTCTTGCTTACAGGCACATACGGAAATATGCAGATGGCAACATAATTACTTGCTTATTTATTTTCACACTTGATCTGTGGCCATTTTCATGATAATACTGAATGCCGCCTTTAATGCACTCTATGCTGTGTTATATATTGTCCCTCCAATATCTGAGAGTTGCGATGTTGTTCACAAATGTCTATATTCAAGAGTTACAGGGGATTCAACTCTGGCTGACTGGTTCTAAACAATGAATATAGTGGTGCCTTGAGATACAAGTTTAATTCGTTCATTCGTAGGCTCAAAATTACTCAAGCTCACAGATACTCTTTCCCCGTTGAAAGGAAATACCATTAATCTGTTCCAGACGACTCCTAAAAAAAAAGAAAAAATGTTTAACATGCTTTTAATAAGGAAAATAACACCTTATAATATTGCACTTGCCCAACATGCAATAATGACATGAACTGAATGTAAAGAATTGAACAGGTTTTGACACATCCCCCCCCCCCCTTCACTTTAATGGACATTGTGGTACTCCTTTTGGTGTGTGTGTGTACCTTGGCCACCTCGGGGCAGTGTAACTGACTCATTAAGCTGTAGTAATAGAGGTCAAATTTCACAAGGGACAAAGAGTATCTGTGTGTGAGAGTATTGATTTATCAGTTTACATGTGTTGCGCCACCATTTCTGTTCAAATAGCCATTGCTTAAAGGGGTTATAACACTTTGAGTCAGATGCTAATTGTTAGGCATTTTGCATTTAGTTAAACTGACTTTCTTCAGGCAACGCTATGTGGTTATTTTAAATACTTTGTGGACTCTTTATTTTATGTTTAGTTTGACAGTAAACCTGGAGTGGCATTAAATAGGTTGAAGCTTCTTTTCTAAAGTAGAGACTGGCATTAAAAACCAAAATAGCTCCAAAAACATCATCAGAACCAGAGAAGAATATAAAATGAGAATATCTGACAATATGTGCATCCAGAATGTTCGTGTTGAAGAATGACCAGCATCATCCCGTAAACAGGACATTAGTTTCCTTTAATTGTATTTGTTTTTTTTTTTTTGTCCTGACAGGCCCAGCGAAATGAGAGAGAGTCTATTAGGCAGAAACTTGCCCTGGGCAGTTTCTATGACGACGAGCAAGTCATCTTCACCAGCTGCAGCAAAAACGACCCGTCCTCTCGGTGGGTTTTTTGAAAGGAGCCTGTGAAGTCTTGTTTTTCTTTTCGATTCTGACTGACGTGTTTGATCTCGGCGTCTATTTTCGACACCGGCTGACGTTCCCTCCCTCTAGCATCATGGATATTTAATTATGTTTGCCACTCTTTCTATTTTTTGTTTTTCAAAGGCAGCTCTACGCCGTATTGAAACGGCTGATGAATAAAGTATGAATGCATACAAGGAGGCCTAAAGATTCAATTTACTTCGACATAATGCTGTCTTTATAGTGTGTCCGTGTGCATGTGTCTGTCAGTGGTGCCCTTCATATTTAAATCCTATTTATATCTGACCTCATTCTAGATTAAATTACTCTTCAAATCAGATTTTTTGAGGGGGTGAAATAATGATGTCTCAAAGGCACCTTACGGTGATTCATATCACCTTCATCACAAACCCTTTTTTGTCTTGTCTTGGTTCTACTGTCAGGTTCTACAGCGGAGTCAACCTGCAGGTGTGTTTTGTCAACGACAGCAGCAGCGACAAGGACAGCGATGCCGAGGACAGCAGGACAGAGACCAGTCTGGACACACCCTTGTCACCAGTGGTATGCACAGCTGGAGCGAGCCTGGACTGTTCTTTGAAACTGTAAATGAGGCTCAGTACAAGAGCTGTGTCAAACAAAATTGCCTTTACATAGGTGATAATGCTCAGGCAGTCCTTGGAAACATTTCCCCCTCCCTCTAAAGGGTCAGTTGACCCCCAAAAAGTTTGAGAATCTACGCAATGTGCAACCAACGTCTTTCGTATGTTCCTCATGACACTAATCCAAGTCCTTCTGCTTCAGAGCAAGCAGAGCTCGTCATTATCGGATCGAGACACGGCGGAAGAGGACTCGGATCCGCTGGACGACTGCGGCGGCTTCTGGCGGGTGCAGCGGAGGCTCCAGGAGGAGGCTCGGGTGGCTCTGGCTCTGGCTCGACCCATGGCCCGTATGCAGGTGGAGGTGGAGAGGCAGATTCAGCAACACAGACGCTCGCCTGTGGCAGATCTGGTTAGTCAGGAATCACATTTGACTTTTTACGCCAAGTACCATCTTAAAAAAACAAACAAAAAAAACAAAAACTTTGTTCTCCAAGTATCCCCATCATGACCGTCAAAAAAATACCTTGGCGGGTCCAAGTATTCATCAAAAATGAAACTGAGGTTTTATTCATAAAAAGTAAATGTAATATTATTTTTGATTTTTTTTTGTTTTATTGATTTAATTCTTATTGCCCCGGTTTTAGGAAACTCTATTTAAATAATGATCCAATCTGTGGCATAAAAGTTGTTTAAAAATTGCACATTAAAAAAAAAAAATACACATAACTATCGATGGATGGATGTCTTGAACTTAAAAGTTAAATACAACTGAATTGTATTCAAGGTAATGGGTCGTTTTCATACCACTAAAGCAGTGCTCAATTATTTTGTTTTACACTTCCCTGGGAAGAAAAAACAATGAGCGTTATTGGTCGTTATCTTTAGGCATTGTGATGTCATTTTCAGGTGACAGCTAGTAGCAAAATGCTACTTAATTCATGAAAATATTCATCAGAATGCCATGTTTGGCGACACACAGAACATATTTTAAAGACTTTTTTTTTTTTTTTTACTTGACTTCCCTTTTAAATTGGTAGCAAATTAATGCGTTTCGCTTTTGTGGATGCACGCAGCTTCCCAATCTGCCTCACATCAGCGAAGGTTTGATGAAGAGGAATCTGAGGCGAGGCGACATGAGGGATATGAGTCTTGGGCAGCTACAAGTCATCACAAACGACCTGCACTCGCAGATCCAGAGTAAGTAGATCAGACTCAAGTATTTCAGTCACGCTTCGTAATCCATTTCTGCCTTTGGGCACGCAACGTGGGTAGCTGCTTTTACTCGGATCTTTTTTACGATGCACAGTGGCGTTGTGGATAGCACGTCTGCTTCACAGTTCTCAGTGTACATTCTAGGTCTAAGTGAGGAGCTGGTGCAGCTGCTGCTGCTTCGAGACGAGCAGCACGTTGAGCAGGATGCCATGCTGGTGGACATCGAGGACCTCACCAGGTGAACGCATTCCGCCCAATGGCCACTCACTTCATCACATACAAGACAAGATTTGAAAATGTTTAGATGACCTATTTAATGAACGGTATGGGGGGAGCGGGGGGTGGAATCAAAGTTTTTAACCTGGTTTTAAAAACATTTACTCTTGGGGGTGACTTCACTTCTGTTCGCATGTTATTCCATTTGTGTGCAGCAGAACAGATAAATGCCGCTTCACCATGTTTACCCTGGACTCCGCTAATTGACCCACGTCTTCAGATTTTAAAGCCCTACTGGGCTTATATTCAATAAACATTTTCTTTAATGTTTTCAAACCCCAAATCATTCACTGATTTATAGACCAGGAACAGAATTTTAAAATATCTGTATATTCTACAGCTATTGCATTTCAGGTTGGGAATGTAGGTCAGCGCTTGTCGGCGGCCCACCTCTGATAAATCCACGTGCATTGTAGTAGCTCTTTGTCTTTGTCCTGATCCAGACATGCTCACAGCCATCAGCGGCACCAGGCTGAGAAAGCAAACGCTAAATGAATTCCCGTGTGTCCATCTGCACGCCGTCCGACGTAGTACCCACTCAATGGATTGTCACTTGTGTTGCCAAGGAAACTCCGTCTGTGCTGTCTGTGGAGAAAAGAAGAGGCCAATATCGTGTTTGTACATGCACATAAAGTATTGCACCACTGGACCCAGTTGACAGGCTTTTTGCTTTCCACTCTGCTGGATTAAATATGGCAGATTTCAAAGAGTGAAAGGAATCTTCCTGACATATTTCCATGACAAAACCAACCTTACGAGTTTTTTGCAAAGTACATTCTTAGAGGGATAGAAGGGGAGCACTTGTACACTTTGTTCTTTATTTGTCCGTCATAGTTGAAACTGGAATTCACTGTTGCAATCGAAATGTAGTCTCCCGTGTTCATTTAAAGCATCGCTTCAATGCTGCAGCACTACTGAGAATTCCCAAGACACACAACTGGATGTACAACAATCGCTGCTATATAGTGCATACTTTTATTTGTACTTTTTGAGCTTTACCTTTGCACATTTCCATTGCGTACATCTGTACAACCCATAAAGTACATGAAAGGTATTTCGTCAGAGTCGAAAAAGCATCATGAACTGCCTCAAAGCAAATGTTTCTTTTTTTTGAGGCTCAATTTACAAAATAAGAAAAACTGAATAACTACATCCCAGACTGAACATATATCTATTTTATGTGATAGAAAGGTTTATGGACTGAAAGGATGCCTCTTAAAGAAACAAAAACCACACTTATTGCTCATTGTGTCCTTTTAGCATAAAGTCAACTTTGTTTTTCTATTGTATGCTATGTGGATACATGTCCTGTATAACGACTGTAAAGATATGGGATAATAAACATTTTAAGTGTGTGGAATGGCTGATTCTTGTCACTCAATTGGCTTTAGTGGCCCTACCTAGTGAGTTTTTTTGCTACTTTAAGAAATGGTGTGACATTTTGGGTTATTTTAAATTAAAACATTTTGAATAAAAATACATTTTGTTCCGACTGGGCATAGTATTACAGTGGCTTTATTTGTTGTTTTTTTTTTAAAATTCAAATGCAATACTTTTTAGTACATTTCGGTTGTATTTAACTTTTAAGTGCAGTACATCATGTAATGATTTCGAAATGTTTGTTTTCAAACTACTTTAATAATTATCATTGCCGTGGTACTGGGGGAAGCCATTTTTTTTTCTATTTTGAGGTGGTACTTGGTGTTAAAAGTTTAAGAGCCACTGGTATGGAACACATATGTTTCTATTGCTGCGTTGTGTCCAAATTTGGCCTCGACGACACCCCCAGTGTCCAAATTCAGGTAACTTTCATTTCCATGGTGACGGGCGCTGAGCAAAGGCTACTTCAGAGAACTTTGACAGCCTAAATTACTTTGCGCTTCCTGTACACTAACCTTCTACACTTCATTACGTCTCGTCTACCAGATGACAACTTTGCCGCTATCTTGCGGCGGATCAGTCAAGTGAAAGTCTGTCGTCTTAAACCCACCAAGAACACACGGTACAGTGTCGTGAACTCTCAAGTATACTGAACTCAAGTATAGTCTTCCTAAGAACATAAGCAAGGACGTTCTTCCGAAGAAGGCCAGTCTCTTTGTAAATTGGAACAACTGTTTATTTTTCATTTGACACCATTTTACACGTTTTAACGGGTCGTAATCTGGATAAATACACATTGAGATAAAACAAATACTGTACACTTTAATTCCTGTAATGTCACGGCTGCAGTGACCGGAACCGGAAATGGCTTCGTGACCGCACAACTGACGCCAATTGTGTCTAATTAAGGCTGGGGGGGGAGGATTAGTGGTGCCAATCGATCAACGCCAAAAGAGAATAATAGACTGAACGTAGCTGGACGCTATCATCACTTTGCCGGCATAGTTGCACGTTGTCGAGAGACTTCCCGGAGCGGTGGGGAGGCTTAGCTGCACTTTTACCAACTTAACCACTCCAACCTAAAAAAAAAATGAACCGCTCCCGTTATAGGACCTTTTTGGTCCTCTTTGTCGTTTTCACCCTCGCAGAAAGCCGCCGCTACCACTTGGTATCGTCCAGCCGAGGTGGAGCTCAAGGGCCGAGCGTGCCTTTACCTTCCGCCGGTTCTCAAGTCCCTTCACAGCAGGTGGAAGATCAGCCCAAAGCGGTGCTTGTGAAATGTCACTCGGACGCGATGGAGCTCGTGCTTCAGGCGGACTTGTTCAACACGGGCCTTCCCGTGGAACCGGCACACCTGCGCCTCGGTTCCGATCCAGCGGGTGCAAGTGGGGCATGCCGCGCGCGAACGACTGGTGACGGCGAGTCGTTGACCATATCGGCCGACCTGCTGGACTGTGGAACTCGGCGCTCGGTAAGCACAAGTTTGCACAGTTGGTATTTTGAAGTCATTTAAAAAAAACCCTCAATAGTTTTTAACATCTTCATTTTGATAGCGCCCCACTACCATGGTGTAACTTCAAAAACTTTCTATTGCTTTGTGTAAGGTGCTTTTTAGAGACAAATTTCTCTTGTCACACTTCAACGTTTCAGATCATCAAATTTAAATATTAGTCAAAGACGACACAAAATGCAGTTTTTCAATAAATGTCTATTATAAAGGAGGAAACGAAATCTGAACCTACATATCCGTGTGTGAAAAGGTGTTTGCAACCCCAGGTCATGATAAATCACAAAACTGTGATTTATCAAACCCGAGTTCAATTTATCAAGCCAGGCTTGATTGCTGCCACACCTGTTCCCAATGAATAAATCTCTTAAATTGGACCTGCCAGACCAAGTGAAGTAGACCAAAAAGCTTGAAATCATGCCTGAAATTCAGGACCAAATGAGAGAAATTGACATTTTATCAGTCTGGTAAGTTATAAAGCCATTTCTCAAACTTTGAGGCTCCAGCAAGCCACATTGAGAGCCATTATCCACAAATGGCGAAACCATGGGACAGTGGTGAAGTTTCCCAGGAGTGGCCATCCAACCAAAATTTGTTGAAAAATGTATGACCCCTTTTTAAGGCCAACTAAAACCGCTTTTCTATCGCAAGTCAACACAGGACAAGATAATCTATTCGAACGTGCTGGTCTATTCGCCTGAGCCATCTGATGGCTTCTTTCGACTGGACGGAGCAACGATTCCGGTTGAGTGTCATTTCGACAGGTAATTTTGAGTTTTTTTGTTTTAACAAAGGTCTTGACTGAATGCCATGATTCGACTACTTACACATGCGTTGGATTGTCAAATGTGTGTTCATTGTGGGCCACATTGCAGACGTTTGCTCTCAGAGGGTCATTTAAACACACATTTGTATGGTCATACTACATAGTTAAGTCCAGCATCATTTGCTTCTCATTTTAACTCATTGGATGCATTTTTAAATCCTAACGTAAAAGTGAGATTCTGCTATTCTGTTTTCAGGAGGTATTCTGTGGGTGGAATTTCCCTGCACCCTACCTGGATTCCTTCGGTATCAGTAGGCTCAGCTGAGAGTAGCATCGACTTCAAACTGCGCCTCATGACTGGTGGACGCCATTCCGTTTTGTTTTCAATTTTTATTTGCTCCGCTGATTTATTATTATTTAATGTTTCAGACAATTGGCAGTTTGAGAGGCGCTCGCATGCATACTACATGGGTGACCCGATTCACTTGGAGGTGTCCGCGGCGGTCCGCAAACACCAGCCCTTGCGCGTCTACGTGGAGCGTTGCACGGCCACAGCCGGCCCAGACCCACACGCCGCCTTAAGATATGATTTTGTTGAGCGAAATGGGTGAGTGCTGAATGGTTACGGAATGCCTCATCCCGCAACTCCTAAATGATCATGAATAACCCGCCCTGTTTTACATTTACACCACCAGATGTCTCACCGATGCCTTGCATACAAACTCCAGCTCTCACTTCCTGCCCAGGCACGAGGGGCACACGCTTCAATTTCAACTCGAAGCATTCAGATTCCACCAGCAGCCTAACAGTCAGGTTAGAATCTCAACTGTGTTGATGGAACACTTTAAAACCACTGATGTACATGGAGCAAAGATAATACATACAATATAACAAAGACAGAAAACGGTAAAAATAAAAATAAAGCCTCATGCCGAGTCAAAAGCCAAAGAATAAAAAGTTAAGCGTTTTAAAGATGGATGGCAATGCCTAACGTTCAGCGAGAGGTCCTTGCAAAGGGGACAAAAAATGGAAAATGCTCGAGCTCCTCTTTTATTCAGAGCACTTACTCTTGCTCAAGTAATTGAGTATTTGGCTTAAAAATATTCTCGTACATCTTTTTTTGCTTCCCCATGTATGTCGTCATGCCAAGACTGACCTAATGAGAGCTAGCATGGTGCCACTGGACATTCAGAATGAAAGAAAATTCCAAGAAGCTCGGCTAACTCTTAGCTTATTAGCTTGTTAGCTCATCTGCTAACTATATGGCAGTTGCAAACGCTTGCCTTGGTGTACGTGTTGTACAATAACAATCGCTCGATCTTTTAGGGACCTCTGAAAACCGTACCTTTTTTTTGTCACCTTTAATCGCAAGGTGAAGCTCAAATTCATTCTGATTATTGGCGTGTACCATGCTTTAGCCAAATGCAATGTTTGGAAATAAATCAAGGGCTTAGGTGTGTGTGTGTGTGTGTGTGTGTGTGTGTGTGTGTGTGTGTGTGTGTGTGTGTGTGCCATAGGTGTACATCACTTGCTGGCTGAGGGCTGTTCCAAACTCCTTAGCTGTCAGCTCTCAAAACAGGGCCTGCTCTTTTATTGACAATAGGTAATCCTTTGGTGCGACACTTGTTACAAGCATGACGGTGAATTTCACTTTTTGGATGATCACGTTTACTCTCATGTACAGATGGAGCTCCGTGGATGGCGACCACGGTGACTGTAGCACCTGCCATCCACAGACAGCCCCAAAGGAAACGACCACTACGACAGACAGGAGGCTGTATGCAAATTCGGGCTGGAATTTTGCTCCTAACAAACCCAGGCAACCAACTACTTCTCTGCACTTCCGGCCTGAAAGGTTGCAAAGCCACACATATCGGCAGACCTCTTCTGGTCTGAGGAGGCAAAACGATCACAAACCAGGTGAGAACAAGTGCACCAAAAAAAAAAAAAAATCAGGAAAGGTAAGATGGTGACGTTGATATTCAGTTCACTCTTTGCTTCAGAATGTCAGTTTCGAGGTTAAACTTGTGTGGTTTAGTGTTACTGACGTGTTTCCTAATGCCATGTGTGTTTTACAGTAAGATTCGTCCAGCTTGGACCTCTTACTGTTGAATAGACATCATCACTAAGGACACTTTGACTGACCGGCACCTCCTGCCTGCTGTTGGATGCACAATCCAAGATGAACTTCGCACAATGGAAATTGAATATCTTAAAATTCACTTTACTGCCCTACATGTTTGTAGTTTTTGAACTACCTCTGTCTCCAAAATACATGTTTTACAGTAACCCTGAATTTTGTTGTATTATTATTTTTTTAAACCCACTTGACTGGTTTGGCTAGCTTGCTATATCTCGGTCCGAATGACATTTGCAGACAATTTGATTAACGTTGGGTTTCGAAGCACTCAGCATAATTAGCCCGAAGAAAACAAATGGATTTAAAAGATGCACTCTCTCTGAAGTACACAAACGTACTCGTGGAGCCTTTCGGCATCCTCTGATCAATCAAACGAATCGTCTGTTCTGTACAGAGGGATGCTATTAAGCGCTTCCTTCCATTACCACCCACCACATGCCCATCATGCAGTCCCAATACTGTATTGATCGTTGGTTGTGAGGAGGTGCCTGATGTAAGCAATGAAGGGTTCGCTTGAGAGATAAAATGTGGATCTCTGGGCAATATTGTACATTAATTTGCCCAAATAACATAGTGTGTGTGTGACTGACATATCAAAACTGAAATGGTGAAATATTAAGACGTGCACCCGTGCTGCTTTTAAAATGGTACAGTACAACCACGGCGTTTATGCTGCCTTGTTGAACGAAGATTGAAATCCGGTACTTAAAGATTGAGACCATTTGCCATAAATCCTTTAAAAAAAAAAAAAAAAAGTCGAGTCAAGCACATTTAAAGAGTCCATTTGGAAAGGCCACTGAAGAAAATGTAAATAATTGAAATGTTGAGTAAATTTAATTTTTTTTTGTAACATCTTAATTTGTAAAAATGTATGAATCGGTGAACCCAAACTGGGTCATAAATTGAGATGCCAATCTACTTTGATATGTCATTTCGGTGATTTGTCAGGAAAAATTCTGATCAATTGAATTGAAGAAAAAATGTGAAAAATGACTTTTTGTCCCTTCACGTGAAAGACAAAGCTACACAGGCTACCTTTGTCCTTTTTAGTGTTTAACTTTACAACAGGAATTTTCAAGTCCAAAACATTAAAACGCTGAATCTCACCCACCACGTTCTCCTCGTTGCCCCTCTGTGTGGTGGCTTTAAGACCATGTTTGATATGAAGTCCTCTTATCAATCTGCACTTATTGTTGGTAGTCGAGGATTTTTTTTTTTTCCCGTGAAAGCAATAACGTGCTCAGAGATCTTCAACATAAAAACTCATTCCACCATTAATGGTCAATGTTGACCGTTTGCGCATGCTCACGCAAGAACTGTGACAATGCAAACAGCAAATTGTGCATACAAAACTGAACATTGTCTCCAATAGTTTAGAGGTAAAATTTAGCTCGCCTGGAAAGCTGACAAAAGTTTCGAAACTTCCTGTAATTCTGTAGATTTTAATTTTTAAAAATACAGGAGTATTGTAAAATAAACAAATCCAAGTATCAATTCCAAAAACATACAATTACAGCGCACCACTAGGGACCGTTTTACCACACAAGGCCACTTTTGTAGACAAGCTTTTAATCCATTAACGTTTTATCCACGGGGGGGCTTTCAGCGTGTGCCACAAATACTTTTTACGAGCATCTCCTTCACCTCTGGGCAGCATCTCTCTCTTACGTTAAAAGTTCCAGGGGGGTGTGAGGAGCGCTGGCTGTGGTTCTGAAGCTTCTTTTTTTTTTTTTTGTCCCTCTGATCATGCATTCGTTCGTCTTTCAGTGCTAGGTGGATGACCCGTTCGATTTCCCCGGCGCCCGTTTACTTTCATAGCAAATGAATACGCATGGAAGGCTTTGGGTTGCAATTCACGAGAAGCTATGACGAGCTCACTAAGTGCCTCATAAATCTACCGAGACTTTTGTGTTGCGGAGCACATGCGAGCGGCGGACGGTGGTGAGAACGAGGCGCTGTCCTGCCTGATGCGTCGGTGACTCGTCTCCAACGCACCCCGCCTCTCTGCAAGCTCGTTTATCGCTCACAATGTTTCCCCACCGATATCAAATGTTGGCTGTCCTCACCATGTGTCCTGTTCTTGGCGCGCACTCCAGCCAGAGATGCGGACCCGCTTTTTGCCGGGACGACCAGGAATGCTGCCTTCGAGGAAACGCCAGCGCCTGTTGCAACCCCTTGGAGGACGACACCTACTACCACGTCGCCATGGCTACTCGCAAACTCTCCGGCGTTCTCATCATGCTGCTCCTCTTCGCTTTGGGATATTTCGTCCAGCGTGTGTTGTGTTCCCGATCCAGGCAGCTCAGTTCGGACAATGGCGGAGGAGACTCGACCGTCACGACTTCCCGGGAGCTGCTGCTGGTGGAGCTCGCCACGCCGGACAGCTTCCTGGACGGCCGGAGCGCGGCTCATCTGCCCACGTACGACCAGTGCAAGCGTCTACCCACTTACGAGGAGACAGTACGGTATGGACAACCTCAGTCCTCTGTGGGACAAACTACCTGACGAGGACTGATGTCTTTTAGAAAGACACTTACTTTCGGATGTGCCTCGAAGAATTATGGTCAACAAGAAAAAAAAAATATTCATGAGACACCACTGACGCTGCAGAAGTAGCAGACTTTAATGGCTTTTTTTTTTTGTTTGCTAATGTTTATGAATAATTCACCAATAGCTGATAGCAGAGCTGGAATAAACTAAATGGCGTTGTTTGCTGTGTTTTAGTGCTTTCAATTATAGGTAAGGCATGTCTCGTATACAGTAATCCCTCGTTGATCGCAGTTAATGGGGACCAAAACCACCCGCGATAAACGAAAAACTGCGAAGTAGCGACCAATTAACATATACATAAAAAAAAATAATTTGCTCCACGTGGGCCTTTGCGCTTGAGCAGAGCGAACTAACACACACACACACACACACACACACACACACACACACACACACACACACACACACACACACACACACACACACACACACACACACAGGTTGGCTACGATCCGAAGGCGTGCAGGAGACGTGTTTATGATTTGTCAATTAAGGATGATTAGACAATTAAGGATGGAAGAGACCTGCTTTTGTTATAAGCCTTCTCTCTCTCTCTGCGCCACACGCATGCACACACTAGTAGTTTCGTAAAAAACACTTAGACACTGATTAAAGATCAAAGAGTAACCCACCGTGATAAGACTGAAAGATGCACAGCCAATCAACATGGCTTTACATCTTCTCAGCCCCCCCCCCCTCACCCCACATGTACTGTATATGTCGCTCTATGTGACTCACTTGCTTTGCTGACTTTCACTGCTTCTCGCGCACCGTTTGCGGACTTTTTGCGGACTT